>JAOANR010000008.1:55734623-56034660 GCA_030278955.1 Hygrophila difformis
GGCCATTTTTGATGTATTTTTCATGAGGTAATAACTAAAATAGGCCACCAAAAGGAGTCATTTCCACTTTTAGGCCACGATATTTTGATATAGGAAAATAGGCCATTAGATGGATTTCGGGCCTGAATTTAGGCCATTGGGCTGGAATTCGGGCTGCGATGGCCTAAAAATGGAAATGACTCATTCTGTTGGCCTATTTTAGTTTTTTTTTTCAATTATTTTTTATTTTATGTAATTAAAATAAATAATACTCATTTTGTGTCATTATTTATGTCCTATTTTTTTCTTGTTCCAATATTTTTATTTCATTTTCATTTTAAAAATAATTAAATATTAATCATCAAACTTACTCATCACCTTACATTAATAAATAAATATATTAAACTTTCAAATTACCCTCTACCATTAATAATTCCAGTCGACCCCACAACCACATATCAGTAAATCACACATAATTAAATAGATTAAAATTATAAACTCATTAAAATCATATTATATAAATTTTAAGTTGCTTTTTTAGCACTAATATTGTGGCGAATAGAGTAATATAAGAAATAAAATAAATATTAATTCAAATATATATAAAATAAGTAAAACAAACACATATTCAAATAAATTGTAAAGTAAAAAATAAACATGCTTTATTATAAGTATTCCAAAAAAATTTCGGACATGGTACTTTATGTAGGGATAATTAGTATTAAATACAAGGATATATTAGGGTTAAAAAATGTAGCTTAAGAATTTATATAATGTGGTTGTGATGAATTTATAATTTAAATTTATTTATTTATGTGTGATTTACTAATATATGGTTGTAAGTTGGATGAGAATTATTAATGGTAATGAATTTGAAAGTTTAATATATTTATTTATTAATGCGATATGATGGGTATATTTGGTAATTAATATTTAATTATTTTTAAAATGAAAATAAAAAATGTTGGAACAAGAAAAAAAGAAAGTAAGACATAAATAATGACACAGAATGAGTATTATTTATTTTAATTAAATAAAATAAAAAATAATTAAAAAAAACTAAAATAGGCCACTAGAAGGAGTCGTTTCCACTTTTAGGCCATCGCAGCCCGAATTCCAGCCCAATGACCTAAAGTCAGGCCCGGAATCCTTCTAATGGCTATTTTCCCTAAATCAAAATATCATGGCAAAAAAGTGGAAATGACTCCTTCTGGTGGCCTATTTTAATTATTACCTCATTTTTCATTTCTCTTGTTTCCCAAGGGGCTTGGCCTATATATATGACCTCCCCCTTCATTTGTAAACAACTTTGCTTAATATTGAAATCAATTATCATATTTTCAAAGTTCACAACCGAGAGCACTCTTTCAAAAGTGTTCTCCCCCATCCGTGTTTGTCTTGAATTTATGTTCATTTCCCTCACGCCATCAAGTTGGAAACTTGCTCGATGGATTGTCAATGAATGATGCACTTGAAGGAAGCCATTTGTCTTGAGCTTGACTCACTTCCCTTGGCGAGTTCGGGTCCCCTTCATTCATAAGTTTCATTATCTTTTATTTTACAACTTAGTCTCATCTTCTTTTGTGTGCGTTCTTGTTCTTCATCATTCTTCACACCCCTATCCTCCTAATCATCATTTTACATAACCCTAAAATTCAGACAACACTAATCCGGATATTGTCACTAAACAAGTTCCGATCTACGGCATATATAGAAATTTGGTATCAGAGCCAAACTTGTTGGTGCAATAGGATTATTCTCCATATTTTCTTGTTATTATCCGTGTGTGATTTGTGTTCTCATCCATATAAAAATCTGTGAAAACCCATAAAAGTATATCGTGCCTTGTAACTCTCGGCCATACCACATTTCTCCATCTCTTGTTAGTTGTTGATGTTAGTGTTGTTATCCTAATCTCATGTATGAATGTGCTTGCATGATTGCTTGAGTTCATTGGATTAAACAAGATTATTAAGAGCAAGCAGTGAAGGGTATTTGGGGTTGGGAGTGAGATTTTTGTTCTTGGTGTTCATATTGTTCTTGACAAGATTCATCTTGTTCTTGGCGAATTGATGTAATAGTGTAAGTTTGATCTTGCATGAGAAGAGGCTAGCATGTGTAGCCGTGATCATTACAATGTCCAATCATGTGCAAATTCGGCTCCTTATTTAATGTGAAGATATTGTAAAGAAATCTGTAGCATTTAATTCCCCAAGGAGTACAAGACATTCAGCCGAAAAAGAAGGAATAAAGTCATAAATTGCGGACCAATCAATTCGAAAGCAATTCGGTTAGCCCTCAATTCGGACTAGACCGAATTAGCTAGCATAGACCGCACCAATCCTCCTACAGAAGAAAATTGCCAAAGTTCAACACTTCAAATTCGGTCTCGATCAAATTCGGTCTAAACCAAATCGCCCCTAGACCGAATTGCCTGAAGGAAATTACGCATCAACTCATCAATTGGAAGACATCAATTCGGTCTCCTTCAATTCGGTCTCCTGGTGCGACATAGACCGAATTGGACTCCTCTAAACCGAATTGAGCCCCCAGAATTTTTCAAGTGTTGTTGGTGTAATTCCATCTTTAGTACTATTTTTCTCATTTTCACATATTTGAGTGTTTTGAGTGAATTTACAATAAAGTGAATATCGGACTGGCACAATTTGAAACCTAGCCCGAGAAGCCACTTGAGTACTTGTACAATAAAGTGGATATCGTGACTGGCATTTTGTGAAACCTAGCCCGAGAAGTCATTTGAGTAAATTGGGTTTGATTTCTCGAGTGTTTTTTTTTGTGAGCTTTATTTTTCCACTTCTAAATTGGGACAAATATCACTGTTCTTCGCTTTCGATATCTGTTTAAAACTGTAAACTTGATCCGATTGCAGTACATATACATATCTGTGCTTTCCTTTATTGAGTCGAACAGTTCATTTAACTCTTGAACTGTGCGTACGAAATATCTGTGTCTACTTCTCTTGCATCTGATTGAACTATCTGAGCACGGTGACAAACTGAAGTGGTGTTGAGAACCAGGATTCAATGCAAATTTGAGAGATCACTCTATATATTTCAGCACTTGTTTTCTGACCTACCTTATATCTATATTATTTTTCTAAGTATCATGGCAGGAAACACAGAGCCAAATTTGACTGACATCATGGAGATGCTACGATCAATGAGCGAGAATACTGTTAAAAGGACTGACTTCGAAGCCCTTAAGCAAACTCTTGATGCTAATGTTTCGAATATTACTGCCGTAAATGAGCGCATTGATAATTTGAGTAATGAATTTGCAGGACGCATGAAATTAGAGGATGAGGCCTTGGCGCAACGATTGATGCAATGGGTTGAACGAAGGTTGGAAGGTGCCTTCTATCATCCTTCCGCCTCCGGACAAAATGGAGCATCTGGGAGCAATAGCCACGTCCAAGGAACTGACATGGCTGATGCAGAGGAGCCTATAGCTGAAAGGGAAGCGGAACAAGTCACGATAGGGACATTTGATCGTCGGCAAGGGCCCGGTGGTCGAAGAACACCACCCCCGATGGCTCCAATCCCTCCTCCTCCTGTCGCAGTCGAAGGGTTACGTATCAATGATCCTTTGGCCATACCTCCACCACCTATGCAAAATCAGCACCAGAATGCGTATGTAATGGACCGTGATGATCACGATGACGTGGATGACAATCTGCATTGTATCAAATTCATCATCCCTACTTTCAGAGGGACTGGTGATCCTAACGAATTCCACGATTGGAGGAACACAATGGAAATGATATACAACTGCCACAACTACTCTGATTTCAAGAAAATCCAGTTGGCAGTTCAAGAATTCAAGGATTATGCCCAACTCTGGTGGCAAAAGTTCACAATTTACCATCACAATGCCGGGCAGCCCCAAGGTACTGATTGGGAATATTTTCTGCAACTCATGAAGAGAAGATTCGTGCCTCCTACCTACAAGCCAGATATGTACATGAAGGTGATCAGTCTGAAACAAGAATCAAGGACTGTTGAAGAGTACTACCGCGAAATGGAAAAGCTCATGATGCGAGCACAGTTCAATGAAGATCCGTTGATCACCCTGACCAGATTCGCGAAAGGTTTGAGACCCGAAATCTTCGAAGATATGGACATGAGAGGGTATGTGAATATCATAGATCTGGTAAGAAAAGCCGCAAAGTTTGAGGCCCAACTCAAGAGGATAACCTACCGGACTTCCACAGGTTACAACCCAAACAAGCCATGGTTAATCCGACCACCCGAGAGGACAGAAAAACCCAAAATTCTCCAGCCAACACCATCGTCGGTTCGTGATGAGGGAGGTTACAGATTCTAAAAGGTTTGAGCTGGGTAAAAATTTCAGGGAATACAACCGGGAAGATCGGAACTGGAACCCGGGCCGAGATCAACATCCACCCGCCAAAGATAAAAGAGAAATCACTTGTTGGAAATGCGGCAAGAAGGGCCATTATGCAAATGAATGCAATAATCCAAGACGAGTGGCTGTACTCAATACAGGCGAGGATGAAAGACCTGTGATCGAGGTGGAACCAGGAGTATTCAAAGTTGTTGATTCTGAGGATGAAGATGACTATGACGAAGATCCAAGGCGCTATCAAATTAATGAACCAGTCAGTCCAGAAATCAATGAGGACAATGAGGAAGATGTGAATCTGCTGGTAGCCATGAGGGTGCTAAACGCTGACAGGGAGCCAGAAATCTCACCCAACGAACAAAGAGAAAATCTCTTCCATTGTCGTTGCACCATTCAGGGAAATAATGCCACTGTCATTGTTGATAACAAGAGCTGCACTAATATTGTTAGTTTGTATACTGTGCGCAGATTGCAGCTACCAACAGAGGAGCATTCCAGTCCCTACTTACTACACTGGATGAATAACAGTGGCAAAACCAAGGTCTCCCAACAGGCATAGGTTCCTATCACGAAGGGTACCTACTCGGAAAGAGTATTATGTGATGTCGTTCCCATGAACACTTGTCACGTTTTGCTTGGAAGACCGTGGCTTTATGATAAGGACGCCACTTACCGAGAAAGATCTAACGTTTTATATTTTAAACATGGACAAAAAGAATATCTGTTTAAGCCTTTATCTGTAAAAGCTGTCAGATTGGACCTGGAGAAATTGAAAAATAAAGTAGCTCAAGCGGAAGCTAACCACAAGGCAAGGGAAAGAGGAAAAGCCAAAATAGGTGAAGATTCATCAAGCTTGGATCAATGTATGATATTGACCAAAACAGCATTTCAGCAAGCAGCACAAGAACCTGACTTCTCAGGTCACTGTTTTCTTGCATTAATTAAACCTGATGAATCTCTCAATAGAACTGTTCATACTGCACTTGATTTGCCTTTGGAATTTTCCAGAATGCTAGACAAAAATCAGGATATTTTCCCGGAAGAAGTGCCAGCTGGCTTACCACCACTCCGAGGTGTGGAACATCGTATTGACTTTGTACCCGGATCTTCGATCCCCAACAGACCTGCGTACCGTATGAATCCCGAGGAAACAAAGGAAATTCAGCGGCAAGTACAAGCCCTGCTCGAAAAAGGTTGGGTTCGAGAAAGTTTGTCTCCGCGTGCTGTTCCAGTCTTACTTGTCCCAAAGAAGAATGGCGAATGGCGTATGTGTGTTGACTGTCGGGCAGTCAATGCTATTACGGTCAAATATCGTCATCCAATTCCCCGACTGGACGACATGCTAGATGAACTTGGTGGCGCTAGTCTTTTTACCAAGATCAATTTAAAGAGCGGATATCATCAAATCAGAATGCAACCAGGGGATGAATGGAAGACCGCCTTCAAAACGAAGTTTGGTCTATATGAGTGGCTTGTTATGCCATTCGGCCTTACGAATGCCCCCTCTACATTTATGCGTTTGATGAATGAGACTCTTAGACAATTCATAGGAAAATTTGTAGTATTTTATTTTGATGACATTCTTATTTACAGCTGTACTCTAATCGATCATGTAAATCATGTGCAACAGGTACTGGATCGATTGAGAGAAGTTCGCCTGTACGCCAACTTCGAGAAGTGTAGCTTCTGTGTAACGGAAGTGACATTTCTTGGGTTTGTCGTATGAAAAGATGGACTGAAAGTGGACGAATCAAAGATCAAGGCTATAACTGACTGGAAGCCGCCAACCACTGTGCATGAAGTACGCAGTTTTCTGGGTTTGAGTGGTTTCTTCAGAAGATTCGTCCCACAGTTTAGCGTCATAGCGGCCCCGATTACTGCACTACTTAGGAAGGATATTCCATTTAAGTGGGGGCCAGCACAACAAAAGGCATTCGATGACCTCAAAGATAGGCCCACTTATGCCCCTGTCCTAGCATTACCAAATTTCGACTTACCATTCGAAATCGAAAGTGATGCGTCAGGTACGGGCATGGGAGCAGTGTTGCTTCAAGAAGGGAGACCAATAGCATATTACAGTGAGAAGTTCAGTGGAGCACAACTGAATTACTCCACGTACGACAAGGAACTATATGCTGTTGTTCAATCTTTGAGGACATGGCAACACTATCTGAGAGGAAGAGAATTCGTGATCAACACTGATCATGAGACGCTTAAGCACATAAGGGTTCAGGGACAATTGAGCAAAAGGCATGCTCGGTGGAGCACGTTTATAGAGTCCTTTCCTTACGTGATTAAGTACAAGAAAGGGAAAGACAATGTGGTTGCAGATGCACTTTCCAGAAGAACAGCATTGACCACATTTGCAACTACTCATTTGTTTGGATTTGAGCATATCAAGAGTCTGTATTCCACTGACGAAGATTTCAGAGTGTTGTACGAGAGGACGAAGCAGAATGGATTCAAGGAGTTTTCCCAACTAAACGGGTTTCTGTACTACAGAAACAAATTATGCATCCCAAAGGGATCTGTCAGAGAACTACTAATTCAAGAGGCTCACGGAGGTGGTCTCATAGGACACTTTGGGAAAGATGCAACTCTGGGGATCCTCATTGAAAAGTTCTACTGGCCAAATATGCAAGCCCAGGTTGTTCGCCTCATTGCTAAGTGCTTGGTCTATCTGAAGGCCAAGTCAACTATTAAACCCCGTGGCTTATATCAAGCATTACCTGTGCCAGAAGGACCCTGGCTGGACATATCAATGGACTTCGTGCTTGGACTACCATGGACTGCAAGAGGCAAAGATTCAATCTTTGTGGTAGTTGATCGATTCTCCAATATGGCACATTTCATACCATGTGCGAAGACCAATGGCGCCAGACATATCTCGAATCTATTCTTCAGAGAAGTTGTACGTCTTCATGGAGTACCAAAGTCAATCGTGTCTGACCGCGATGCCAAGTTCGTAAGCTACTTCTGGAAAGGCTTTTGGCGTGAGATGGGTACGCAACTTTTGTTCTCAACGTCTTACCATCCTCAGACGGACGGACAGACAGAAGCGGTAAATCGTGTGTTGGGTAACCCCCTGCGCATAATTACTTCTTCGAGCTCCAAAAGTTGGGATGAATGTTTACCTTACATTGAATTTGCTTATAATCGTCACATTCATCGTGCCACACACATGTCACCCTTTGCGGTCGTTTATGGATTTAACCCGATGACCCCTCTCGAATTTCTGCCACTACCTGGTAGTGAGCGGCTTAACTTCAATGGCAGGGACAGGGCTGAAGCAATCAAGGATCTGCACGAGAAGGTTCGGAACAGCTTGTTGAAGGCATCAGAGACATATGCCAAATTTGCCAACAGGGGTCGAAAAAGGCTGTTGCTGAAACCAGGATACTGGATCTGGGTGCACATGAGAAAAGAACGTTTTCCTGCACAAACACATGGCAAACTTGCATCTCGTGGGACAAGAACTTACAAAGTCCTAGAGAAAATCAATGACAATGCTTATCGGATTGAGCTTCCTGATGACTTTAATATTAATCCAATTTTCAATGTTGCTGATTTATCTTTTTTCGAAAGAGATGATGAGTTGGATTCTGGTCGGTTGATGACTCAACCTTCCCAAGGGGGTGGGGATGACGTAGTCGCCAGAACCAATGGATTAATTATTCCAATAATCCCCGAAGGGCCAGTGTCCAAACAAAAGCCCAAGAAATTTTCTGATGCAATGTATACATTTTTCTTGCAGGAAGCAGATAATCTGGAACCCCAGGAATCCCAAAAACTGCAAATAATGATCCGGATAGATCAAGACCGGACAAGCTCGGAATCCATTAATATGGATTCCTCACATCGGATTTAATTAAAGATGGAAGAAGGCCTTAGGATGCACAAGGAAAGCCCAACAAGCATGAACAGGCCCAAAACGGAGTTCGTCGGAAAAGTGACCGGAAGGCAGCCGGAACCACCACTGGACGTCGGATATATTTTGTAATAGTATAGAAAATAAGAACTTGTGAAATTTGGCTAAGGCATTGAGACCAATTCGGTCTAGCCAATTCGAAACAGCCAATTCGGTCTATACCGAATTGGCCTAAACCGAATTGCCCCATGCCTTAGAAAAATTGGCCACTCTCTCTCAATTCGGTATAACCCAATTCGGTTTAGACCGAATTGCTTCCTAGACCGAATTGCCTATATCGCATCAGTCAGCAATTATTTTCTAAGATTCCGAATTCGGTCTGCCAATTCGGTCTAAACCGAATTGCACCACATAAACCGAATTGCCCTCTGACTGTTATTATTATTATTATTACTTGTAATGTTTGTAAGTGTCCAATTCGGTCTTATGACCAATTCGGTCTAAACCGAATTGGCACCCCTTTCTCTTTCGTAATAGATATGTTTGGTCCCAATTCGATCTAGGCCATACCAATTTGGTTTACACCATAGACCGAATTGATTCCCCCTAAACCGAATTAGGCCATTTTTGATATATTTTTCATTTCTCTTGTTTCCCAAGGGGCTTGGCTTATATATATGACCTCCCCCTTCATTTGTAAACAACATTGCTTAATATTGAAATCAATTCTCATATTTTCAAAGTTCACAACCGAGAGCACTCTTTCAAAAGTGTTCTCCCCCATCCGTGTTTGTCTTGAACTTATGTTCATTTCCCTCACGCCATCAAGTTGGAAACTTGCTCGATGGATTGTCAATGAATGATGCACTTGAAGGAAGCCATTTGTCTTGAGCTTGACTCACTTCCCTTGGCGAGTTCGGGTCCCCTTCATTCATAAGTTTCATTATCTTTTATTTTACAACTTAGTCGCATCTTCTTTTGTGTGTGTTCTTGTTCTTCATCATTCTTCACACCCCTATCCTCCTAATCATCATTTTACCTAACCCTAAAATTCAGACAACACTAATCCGGATATTGTCACTAAACAAGTTCCGATCTACGGCAAATACCGTGTCAGTGGATGAATCCCAGAACATGAGTACTCATGAGTACTTCAATCCAAAGCTTTTTCAGTCCATGGAAATGTTAGTAAGAACTATGTCAGAGGATAAGCACATACAAAGGGAGATGGAACAGAAGAGGATTGAGCTTGAACATACCAGGATTCAAACTGTAGAAAAACTCAGGAAAGAGGAGATGTAAAGACAAGAGAAAATAAAGAAGGTAGAATGGGATAGGCAAGAGAGAATGAGAAAAGACGAGATGGAAAGGTTTGAGAGATTGAGAAGAGAAGAGTTGGAAGAAAGAAGACAGGAGAGAGAGAGGGATATGGAGCTAAGGAGGCAGGAGCAGCAGAATAATACAAGGCTGGTGGATATCCTTGCCACCTTAGTATCAGACTTCAAGAAGCCACCCTCAGCATCACCTAAAGATCCAAAACATGATACAGGTCCACCCGGAAATGCATAGACCAAAGAAGTGCAGACGTATCTATACCTGAAATCCTTGTATATTCTTCATCTATATTTCTTTCACTGCTTCTTTACTTAGATCTTTGATTATTCCTTAGAAATTGTGAATCTATTTCCTGATTTTAGGGTAGAGTTAATGCTTCTAAAGCTATAGCCTAAGTCATTCTGTAGGATAGAATTCCATGATACAGGGTATGTTTTGATAATTAGAACTAGAACTTCAGGTGGGATAGAGAGTTGATAAAGAAGTAGAAGACTAAGTCTAAGTGGCTGATGACAGAAACACTCATTTTAAAGATTTTGACTGCATGCAAAGCCGCTCTTGACAACTGTTGAAAGCTAAGAACTTTGAGATTGATTGATGTCATTACTGGATGAATAGTTTGAAGACTTTGTGGTTTTATTAACTTGAGTAATTTGCATACTATAAACAATAAATTGGACCAAGGTTAGAAAGATTGATTTAATCTAGTCTCTCTTGAAAGATGAGTGTGCATATTAGTGAAGTATGAATTTAAGGCCAAAACAGGCGAAACTCTAGAAACAAACGTGGTAAAATAATGTGGATATATGTAGCTGGCACAGCTGCCCCTCTGACTTATGGGTTGAAAAACTCTAAAAAGAGCAAACTCAAGGGTAGGGGAGTTGAAGTTTCATCTGCAATGTCAGGTCATGAGACTCCTCCTAATAATGTGAAACTGAGCTATTGGAAGCCACGAAAAGCCACCCCTTGATAAATATATATATATATATATATATCTTTATTTTTGGCCAAGAATTCAGAAGCACAAAGTATGCACATAAGTTGGACAGGATGGAGCGTGAAATGTAACACCCCGTATTTGATCACCCAGGCCGGGACGCTACCGCCACACCTTTCTAAATAAGACACGATCCAAATCGAGCTTATCTAAAAAGATGCTAAGGCTAAGTTGTATCAATACTTTAAAATAATTTTAAAACCATTCAATAATGCCCGAAGTTAAAATCAGAGTATGTCCACATGCAAAAAATATTAAAAGTGGTGCAGAATCTAAACAAGGGCCAAAACATGCGGCCAAAACCATAGTCCAAAGTCCAAAGTCATAAAGCAGAAAATAAATAAGTTTAAAGTGCGACAAGTCTTTAAAAGTAGAATTCCCATCCCTCCGTGCAATGCTTACTCTGCGAAATCTGGGGAAAAATGAAAACAACAACTTATCAGTATAAAAGGTACTGCTTAAGTTAATATATAGCACAACGAATTTTAAAAATTCTAGAAGAGTAAAATATAGGATTTTTAATTTTAAAAGGAAGGACGAGTAAACTAATTTCCCGATGTCTCTTACACTTGCCACACGAATAATTTACCATTGTTTATTTTGATCGAGGACACCACCCATGCCCTTTGGGACTAACACCCACAAGGGCTCCAAATCATAATAAAGATTCTAGGGACGTACCATTGGAATCAACCCACCTCTGGGACTCGTACCCACGAGGGATGTGAAAGCAGTGACCCTACACAGACCACTCTGTAGCCCTAGATATCCCATACGGATACATCTAGGAGTATAGACTCTTACAATCACGAAACCATAATAACCATAATCGCTGTTTTGGCTTACAAGAGGGGGCGGCCCAACGAGCTCCACCAAGTGCACTTACCCTCTAAAAACATTGGGCATCCCACTCGATCAAAACTTACAAAGTTTCAAAACCACATTTTTAACATTTTCATAATACCACCACATTTCCAGAATTCATACATTTCAAAATGAGTAGCATTCGATTCATAGTTCACCAAGAATACGCAAGATAGAATTACCGACAAAAGTAGTACTGAGGCAGTTTTCAAAATCGCATTTGGAAATATAGCAAATCATCTTCAAAAATTCCGAAGATTATACAGGAACTAAAACACACCAAGATGAACATTTTTCATAGAAATAAGCATCTTCAAATTCGGACTCTAAATGGACCATAAAATTGATTTCAGAAACCACTGTTCCAAGGATTCTATAGATCTCAGCAAACTCCACCACAATGCATTCAAAAATTCATAACTTTTTCGAATGTGTTCCTAAAAGCATAAAATTTTATAGGGATGTTCTAGACACATAATGGAACAAATCTTTTGATGACATCAAGCACGAATATCTATCATAGGCTGGACTAAATTGAGCAACAAAATCGGACTCCATAAAAACAGCAGGTCTGATAGCATCTTAAAACAGAATACCAGATCTAATTTCGGGGTTAAAATCATCTTCAAAAATTCTGAAAATTTGCAGAGATCATATTTAGGATGTTAGACACATTTTTCATTCAGAAAAGGTTTCCCAAAAACACACGGATCCAAATCAAAATCGTGAAACTTCATAACCTAGTCAAGGAGAAAACCCTAATGACAGAATTACCAACGAATGGTGATTGAACTATAACTCGATTGGATCTGAACCAAAACCTCTAAAAAATGACGTGCACAATACTAACTTACCTTGGGTGAGTTTAGAATCAAAATCCACCTTGGTTGTGTCCCCAAAATCGTCCGGATCAGTCCCCACGAACACCTTTTTCACCGATTGATCCTATCATGGGGTTGTTGGAAGAAAGCTTGATTTTAGGGCCAGAGATCCGAATTTAAGGACAATGATTTGGATTGGAGACCTAACCTAACGTAGTAGAATGGATTTGATGCTTGATTCTCGCCCCAAACCCCTGGAGACTCGAAGAACACTCCACACTTCACCAACACTCAAAAAAGGAAAACTGATTTTCGGAGTATTGCAATGGGGTCATTTTGGTGGATGAATTTGGGTTTATGGTAGGGTGGTAAATGGTCCCATAATGTCCCTAGGTAATGGGAGAACAACTTATGGCAGACAATTCTCGTTTTTCTACCCTCCAAACTCCATTCAATCTCCCTACACCATTCATGGTTCAACTTATCCACTCCAAGTTCATGAATCCACCTTATTCCAACTTAGCGGGGAGTTACTACACTCAAAAACTATCCTAAGCCATCCCAATACGTTCATGAATGTATGAGGAATGAATTTCAACCGATTGGAATCGCCCTCCTCGGAAAACAAAGTGAAAAATGCGTGAAACGCGTGAAGACGACGCCCTGCTGCTGCCGGCGCGCGGATGGCGCACCACCGCCGCGCAGCAGCCTGCTGCGATTTTTTTATATAGTTATATATATACATTAGGATTTTTATTTCTAAAAATCATAATGTGGGAATTATCCGAGATCGTTGGGATAATTCGATAAGCTCATTTCGAGTTGCTATCGTCCGAAAATATTTAATTCCGCTCTCCCGGAATTATTTCGGTTTCGATAATTAAATCCCATTATGTAATTTGGGTTTAAATCTCGATGTCGATTTCTCGGGTATTACATGAAAGGAGAAAATTTGACTAACTCAGGGACAATACAATAATTCATGAAAATGAAAATCACTCTAGTTAATATCTTTATGAGGTCTGAAAATTTATAAGTCAGGTATCAAGCATCAATCAATTGAAAGAGTCAAGTTTGAGATAGTTGGAAAAGAGAAGGCAATGATCTAGAAAGATCTTACAATAATTTTAAATTCTGGAGCCCACAAATGAGACCCGTTCTTTGAAACTTTACAAGTTTCCTACCACTTGAGGACAAGTGGTTCTAAATGTGAGGATGGTGATGATAGTCATTCATGACTGTCATTTTCGTCCAAATTTGTGCCCAGATGATAACTTTCGATCGTATTTTTCTGCAATAATGTATGAAGAAAGGAAAAAGAATTGTATAAATCTTGAAAAGATTAAGATGAGGAAAAGAGTTTAAAATTCAGGGAAATAGCTCAAAATTGTTGAAAAGAAATTGAAGTATTTCTCGCGATGTTTTTATCAAAGAACTGAGTCTCGCTTTGTCAGCAAGAAAGAAAAGAAGATACTGCGAGGAACATATTTGGTGAAAAGAAAAGAGCTAAGTATGGATAAAGATCCTTGTCGCGAGCAAAGAAAAGGAATGTTGCGCGGAGTGCGAAATTGACTCGGATAAGCTTCGGAAAGAAGACACTCAAGATTGAAAAAGCTTACGCGGCATTCAAGTTACATCGCGAGAAAGCCAGAAGACAAAGATCGCGCGAGCTAATGAATCAAAGAAAGATATAGCAAGAAGGAGATTGTTTGAAGAAGATGAAGCTCACGCTTTGACAGAAAGCGACTTCACAAAGCACGAGTCAAAGATATTCTTGAAGATCATCTTCTGCTAATTCAAATTCCTCATCTTCATCATAGACTCTGAAGCTCCCTAGTTTGATCTCGATGGCGGTCTTTCTTCTTCCCCAGTGTTAAGAATGGCCACTCGCTTTGGATTGTTACATTCAGTAGCATAATGACCCTTCTTTCCACATTCAAAGAAAGTAATTTCCTGTTTGTCCTTGACGGGTTGATTCTGCCCTTGAACTGGTGCCCGATTCCGCTCTTTTTTTTATTGTAAGCCCTGAAAGCTTGTCCTAACTCAAATCCGTTTGGTTTATCTCAACCTTGTTGTTGCTGCTGCAGTTGTGGCGGCTGTAATTCTATGGAGGTCGGATTAACCATGGTTTGTTCGGATTATAATTCCCTGACGGAGCTGGTCGGTGGGTTTTTCTGTTAAGCTGTGCTTCAAAACTGGAAGCTTTTCTGACCAAGTCAGTGATGTTAATATACCCTGGCATCTCTATCTCCTCGTGGATCTCTGGTCGTAAGTGCTTAGCAAATCTGGTCGAAGTAACTAATGGATCCGGATTGATCTGGGCTCTCATCATGAGCATTTCCATTTCTTGGTAATATTCTTCAACCGTCTTTGATCCTTGCTGGACACCCATGACATGTCTTCATGTACATGTCAGGCTTGTATATGTGCGACACAAACCTTTGTTGCATGATTTGTAGCAGATATTCCCAGTTTGATGGAATGATTCTAAACCACGGACGACGAAGAAATCCACTATGAATCAAAATGGAGAGTACAATTACATCCACAAAACTCTCACAAGATGGAATGATTCTCTCAATGGATGAAGAGGAAGATGGATTCTAATGTGGAGAAGATGCAATTTTCGTATGGAATGAAAGAGCCAATTTTTGCCCACTAAAATGGATGAAAACCACCCATTAAGAAGGAAAAACTGCTCCAGCCAACAACAGCTTCTCTACTCATGACCATGACTAAGGCAGACCTCTCTTTCTGAAAATTTCAACACTTTCATCACTCAGCATCATGGTCATGATTAAGAGGCTTCTCCCATTCTAAATATTCATTCCTTAAAATCTTCAATAAAAATGGATTGAGGCATAATTCTAACAATCTTCACCCTACCGAAATTCAATCCATCAATAAAAGAATCTTCCTCGTCATAAATGTCCTAACGGGCCTTCAAACGCTGCTCAAGCTTACCAAGTCCATGCAATGTTGAAACTTGGCAAGACAAAGTGGTTTAGTGAACATGTCTGCAGGATTATCAGAAGTGTGAACTTTGCTTACTTGAATTTCTCCAGCTGTAAGAATATCCCGAATAAAGTGGTGCTTGATGTCAATATGTTTGGTCTTCTCATGATAACAATTGTTCTTGGCAAGATTGATAGCACTTTGGCTATCACAGAATATAGTAAGAACTTCTTGTGCTACACCAAGCTCAAAGACCAAACCACGAATCTAAACAGCCTCTTTGACACCTTATGTGGCTGCTACATATTCGGCTTCTGTTGTAGACAAAGCTACAACTGATTGAAGTGATGCTTTCCAACTAATAGCACATCCACAAAGAGTAAACAAATAACCTGAAAGAGACCTTCTTCTATCCAAATCACTAGCATAATCAGAATCCACAAAACCATTCACACCAAAAAAGTCAGACTTGTTTCGATAAAAGACTAAACCAAGATACGATGAACCTTTCAAATATTGTAATATCCACTTAACAACATTCCAATGAACCTTCCCTGGATTATGCATATAACGGCTCACAATACTAACAGCATATGCCAAATCTGGTCTAGTACAAACCATTGCATACATAAGACTACCAACAACACTTGAATCAGGAACATTTGCCATATAATTTATCTCATCATTTGACTTTGGGCAATCATCTCCAGATAATTTGAAATGTGCCGCTAAAGGAGTGGCAACAGACTTACATTCGTTCATGCTGAAATGTTTAAGAACCTTTTCCACATATGACTTTTGAGAAAGAAAAGTTTACCACCACTACGATCTCGAACAATTTCCATTCCAAGAATCTTCTGAGCTGCACCCAACTCTTTCATATCAAATTCACTGTGTAACTGAGCTTTCAACTTGGCAATCAAAAACATGTCATGAGAGGCAACCAACATGTCATCAACATAAAGCAGTAAATAGACAAAAGATTTATCTAAAAACTTCTGAAAATAAATGCAATCATCATACTGACTGCGAGAATACCCCTGCTTGATCATGAAAGAGTCAAACCTTTTGTACCACTGTCTTGGCGCTTGCTTCAAGCCATAAAGAGACTTCTCCAACTTGCAGACTAAATTTTCCTTTCCAGGAACAACAAAACCTTTTGGTTGTTGCATGTAAATTTCTTCTTCAAGCTCTCCATGAAGAAAAGCTGTCTTGACATCAAGTTGCTTTAACTCCAAATCAAACTGAGCAACTAAACCAAATTAGACACAAATTGATGTATGTCTTACAACAGGTGAAAATATCTCATTAAAATCAACACCTTCACGCTCTGACTAAATCCTTTAACCACCAATCGTGCTTTAAATCGAGGTTTTTCGACCCCTGGAATGCCTTCTTTTTTCTTGAAGATCCACTTACATTGTAATGAATGTCTACCACTTGGAAGTTCAACAAGATCCCACGTGCCATTCTTATAAAGACTCTCCATTTCTTCATTCATAGCCACCATCCACTTAGACGACTCAGCACAAGCAATAGCATCAGAGTAGCTGACAGGCTCATCTACTTCATTGATTTCTTGTGCTACAGAAAGAGCATATGTTGTCACAAACTCTTCAGAATATCTAGATGGTGGTTTAATATTTCTCCTTGGACGATCTCTGATGAACAACATTCTTTTGAGAAGACAACAGAGCTTTCTCATCCAAAGTTACATCTCTGCTCAAAATCAACTTTTGTGACTTATCATCAGTACACCACAAGCGGTAACTTTTTGATTCAGATGAATAACCAAGAAAAATACACCTCAAAGCTCTAGGTGCCAATTTATCATCACTAACATGTGCATAAGCTGGACAACAAAAAACACGAATAATAGAATAATCAACACGATTACCTGTTCAAACTTCTTCTGGAACTTTAAAGTCAAGAGTCGAGTGTGGTGATCGATTCACCAAATAACAAGCTGTTGAAATAGCTTCAGCCCATAAACCTCGGCGATTCCATAGTCCAGCAATAGAAAGCATACAACGAGCTCTCTCCAAAAGAGTTCTATTAACTCATTCCGCAACACCATTCTATTGTGGCTTCCTGGGAAGTGTTTTATGCCTTGAAATCCCATGCAACGAGTCATTGAATTCCTTGCTACAAAACTCCAAACCTCTATCAGTTCCAAGTGTCTTCACTTTTCTCTCGGTTTGATTCTCAACAAGGGCTTTCCACTTCTTAAAAGTATCCAAAGCTTCATTCTTGTACTTTAAGAAATATACCCAGATCTTCCGAGAAAAGTCATCAATCAAAGTCATCATATATGTTTTCCCAGTAAAAGAAGGAACTCTAGATGGTCCCCACAAATCTAAATGTATATAATCAAGAATACCACTCGTGCGATGAGTAGCTGTAGAGAAGCTTACTCTTTTCTGCTTTCCAAAGACATAATGTTCACAGAAATCTAATTTATTGATCCTTTGATCATTGAGAAATCCATTTGAACTGAGAACTGTTAATCATTTTTCACTCATATAGCCTAATCTCATGTGCCATAAACGAGTGAAATCTGGATCACTTAAAGAAGATGATGATGCAACAATTGCAGTTGGATTTGTCACTATAGAGCCTTCCAAAACATATAGACTCCCAACACGATTTACTTTCAGAATAGTCCGAACACCTGTAGAAACTTTTAAGACTCCACCTTCAGCAGAATACCTATATCCAAGAGATTCAAGAGTGCCAAGAGAAATTAAATTTCTCTTAACATCAGACACATATCTCACATTCGTAAGAGTACGAATATTTCCATCATAAGCTTTTATCTAGATAGAACTAATGCCAACAATGCGACATTGAGCATCATTTCCCATCAAAGTTGTACCATTATCAGTAGCTTCTAATGATACAAACCAATCCTTGTTAGGACAAATATGGAATGTGCAACCTGAATCCATTATCCACTCATTTTGTGACCGCTTTTCATAAGTCACAGGCAACATGTGCTCCTTTCCTGAATCAGAATCAGAATTAATAACATCTGCCTCAGCTGGTTTCTTGCCTTTTTCCTCTCTTTCTTTCTTGTTCTTCAACTTATAACAATCACCAATCACATGCCCAGACTTCTTACAATAATTGCAAAAACATTCGGCTTTCGTCTCCTTAACTTAGAACGTGACTTTCTATCTCCAACATTTTTCTGAAAATTCCTCCCACGAACAAATAAACCATCTGCCTTATCATCAACATGACTATCATGATCAAATTTCTCTTTCGACAACAAATTTGATTTAACATCATCAAAAGACAGAGTATCAGAATTTCCATAAAGCATGATTTCTCTAAACTTCTTATATGAGGGAGATAATGAGACAATCAATATCACAACTTTATCTTCGTCATCAATTTTCACATCAAGATTCTCCAAATCCATAGAGATTGAATTAAATTCATCCAAATGAGATTGAATCGATGTACCTTCAGACATACGGATGGTATAAAGATGTTCCTTCAAACGAAGTTTATTGGCAAGAGACTTTGTCATATATAGGGATTCCAATTTATTCCATAATCCAGCCGTCGTTGTCTCATGAGCAACCTCACGCAGAACTTCCTTTAACAACATCAATGGAATGGCTGTCAACGCCTTTGTATCCAAATCTTCCCAATCGCCGTCTGACATAGTGGCTGGCTTTTTACTTTTTCCATCCAAAGCCTTCTTCAATCCATTTTGAACTAGAATTGCCCACTTCAAGATTTTCCATGTAGTAAAAGAAATCTTGCCATCCAATATCTCGATCTCAAATTTCGCAAACGACATCTTCAATTGTAGAATAAGGCTCTGATACGACTTGTTAGGGAATTAAGGATCTTCCAAATAACAATTGAAGAACAAAATAAGAGATTCAAGAATGTAACAATGAACACAAGATATACATGGGAACCCAAAACGGGAAAAAACCACGGACGACGAAGAAATCCACTATGAATCAAAATGGAGAGTACAATTACATCCACAAAACTCTCACAAGATGGAATGATTCTCTCAATGGATGAAGAGAAATATGGATTCTAATGTGGAGAAGATGTAATTTTCATATGGAATGAAAGCCAATTTTGTCCATTAAAATGGATGAAAACCACCCATTAAGAAGAAAAAACCGCTCCAGCCAACAACAGCTTTTCTAGTCATGACCATGACTAAGGCAGACCTCTCAATCTGAAATTTCAACACTTCCATCACTTAGCATCATGGTCATGATTAAGGAGCTTTTCCCATTCTGAAAATTCATTCCTTAAAATCTCCAATAAAAATGAATTGAGGCATAATTCTAACAAAATGTAAAATGTAATTGAACTGGATGTATGAAAACGAACCACAAAAGCTAAGAAAATTTAAAATGAGGCTTCTTTGAGAAAAGTTTGAGGTGCCCTTCACGTGATTCTGAATTGGTATTTATAGTTTGAATCATGCGCCTTCATCTATCCACCCTCCATGACATGATGTTTGCTTTCATAATAACTTTGACAGTGTCTCCAATACATCAATATCTGCCGTCAATATGCTAATCCATGACCCTGGGCCTCCTGATCATTTCAATTGGGTTTTAATATGGGCCGGTGTTTATATTGGGCCACCTTAATTAGGCTAATTTGATGATAACAAATGTTAAATTTGAATGAAGTATTTAATATACTGCCTCCATTCCCTTTTAAATGACGTTTTAAGCAAATTCATCCAAATCAATAAATGTCATCAATCTATACAATTTTACATTTTTGCACCTCCCCAACACACAAACCAAGAGAAAACAGAATTGGTATGAAGAAAGAATGAGAGTAGATTTATGAGAACAAAAGGGTAACCTTGAAAAAATAGGACATAAATGTATAAAATGACAAGTGTTTTGGAATGCTTTTAATTTCTAAAAAGGCAACTAATAAGGAAAGGAGGGAGGGAGTAATGTTTTATTCAACCATCCCCGCATCATGCGGGTGTGAATGCCAGTAATAATTATACAATTACACACCATCCATGCATGCATGCCTAGGACTCCAAAAACGAACGTTGGTAACGGGTGTGCCCTAACAAATTGGGGTGAAATTGTCAAATTTGCTCCTCATTTCATTGATCAATATAATTGTCCCAAACTTGTTACTACAATAATAATTAATATAAAAGATGATTCCTTGACTAAATCTGGTGGAAACACGTGACTCCATTATCTCCCACAAGTTGCAATTAGTTGCAACACAGAAACATCCTACTTCCTAGGAATTAAATGCATATACTTCCTCCTTGCTCTAAACCTCAGAATTGAAATCGTCCGAATGATGGCAATCTTCTCAACAACCACTAGCACTAGTGTTCTCCTCTTCCTCCTCCTCCTTGGTGGATGCGTCGCCATTGCCTTAACTGCTGATGACGAGGATCTGTTATGCCGCCATGGGGATATACCAAAATCCGACATCAACCTTTTGGAGTTTCCATTGAACTTGGAGTACTTGGAAGCCGAATTCTTTGCTTGGGGAGCATTCGGGCGTGGCCTCGACTCCTTTGAGCCTAGCCTGGCTAAGGGTGGCCCACCCCCTTTTGGGGGCCAAAAGGCCCAACTTACCCCAATCATTGCCGACATTGTTGCGCAGTTTGCATTCCAAGAATTTGGGCATCTAAGGTTTATTAATGAATTAATAATAATTAAAGTAAAATTGGTGGGTGATCTGAATATCTGATCTACAGGTTCATTATATTAACTATGCTTGTATGCTGCATGTATGTATGTAGAGCGATACAAAAGTTTGTGGCCGGCGGATTTCCACGACCCCTACTCAATCTGAGTGCAGAAACATTTGGCGTTGTGATTGACAGTGCTTTTGGGAAACCACTAATACCTCCTTTTGATCCGTATGCTAACGACCTCAACTATCTCATCGCATCCTATGTCATTCCCTATGTTGGACTCACTGGCTATGTCGGGGCAAATGCCAAACTAGAAGGCCCAGCCTCCAGACGGGTATATATATATATATATATATGCTTCGTTGGCTAAAGAATAAATAAATAGCTTAGCGTTATTGCTATAAGTCATACATGAATGAATTTAATTATTCAGACTCATATCATACATACATATATATATGTTGTGATGTATGATCAGTTAGTGGCGGGGCTATTAGGCGTGGAATCTGGGCAGGATGCGGTGTTAAGGGGACTTCTATACGAACGCTCTTCCCAGATTGTATATCCTTACGGCATCACCGTGGCTGAATTCACCAACAGGATTTCAAACCTCAGAAACAAGCTGGGAAAGAAGGGTGTCAAGGATGAAGGGTTGAGAGTGGAAATGTCACAGGGGGCAGAGGGAAGAATCCAAGGGAATGTACTGGCAGGCGATGACTACTCATTGTCCTATGAACGAACACCAGAGGAAATACTGAGGATCATATATGGCGGGAGCGAGAGGACGCCTGGAGGGTTTTACCCCAAGGGCGGAAATGGTGCAATAGCCAAGTCCTATTTCTCATGATCGATCAACAACTTTATTTAATTCTGCTTTCATTATATTGATTGATGCTTTATTAGATTCAGATCCATCATGTTGTCCTCACCACCATCTTGTTCATCTTGTTCAAATAAATTATATATGTGAAACTAATGAGCACCTTATCTTGTCTTGTCCATACATATTTTACTCATTTAATGTGAGATTTTGCATTACTTAATTAATCAATATTTGAATTTTATTTATTTATTGTTTAAACTCAAGTTAAGCAATAATCACAACGGATGGGATTCCAAGTTTCCAACCTTTGCTTGATTAGTTCATATAAAAACATATTGGTTGCCTTTTATTAATTTGACTAAAATATTTTTCAGAGCACATGCATCATGCATGCGTGTTTAATGAATTAATATGCATGTGTTTATATATTAATTGATTCATCAATATAATGATCAGGAGTTGACAGCCCAACAATTTGTTCGAATTTGTCCTGATTTCTATTTGGTTGCACGAGGTTTCCCATTCTGATAATGGCTTCTCTGAAACCTTATAAGAATACATCGACATCTCCGGCATACGTCTCAATGATATCATCACCCCCAGAGCCGATGACGGGTGCTTGGTTGTAGCACAGAAGCCCCTCCCCAGAAAGAAGGTTAATATAGTACTGGTTGTCGAATGAGGTGGTGCTGACGTGGTCCAGGTCATCAAGTGTGGTGTTGGGATCAGACTGTTGGAGGATAAAATATGGAGGAAGGGATATTTTGGTGTGTAAATATTTGTGGACGTATGGTTTTATATTTGAGACGTTAGAGGCTAAGTGTTAATATGGAGCTTGAAAGGTTTGAAAGAAGAGAAGGATGCTTGAGAAAGTTTTATTACAACTCAACTCACTTGTTCTTCTTGGTGTGTTATTACAAAATGATACATGATCCACCTATTTATACTACATGGTATAATCTCTATTATTCTAGAGAATTCTACACTAGTTCCTTCCTAATAAATCTAGATAATACTTATTATTTGATCACATGTTTGTTTCTAGATTTTTCTTACATCCACATGGTTCTACATCTTTCTTTATCCATAATCTCAACTTCTCTAGAATCATCTATTATAAAATTAAGTTTTTTACTTCAACACCCCCTCTTAAACTTGATTTTGCATTCCAAGCGAGCTTCTGAGTCTTGCGAACACTTCATACTTGAGGGGTTAGTGAAAATGTCGGCGACTTGATCTTGTGACTTCACATGCTCCACTTGGACTTCTTTCTTCGCAATGCAGTCTCTAATGTAGTGGAACCGAGTGTCGATGTGCTTACTCAGATTATGAAATACTGGATTCTTTGCTAATGCAATCGCTGACTTATTGTCCACATAAATCCTGGTGGGCTCCTCTTGTGGCCATCCAAGCTCTTTTAATAAACTCCTTAGCCAGATAGCATGACAAACGCTCGAAGTGGCAGCTACATACTCAGCTTCACACGTAGATAATGTCACATTTGGTTGCTTCTTTGACATCCAAGTGAATGCAGTACCTCCCATGAAGAATACGAACCCACTTGTACTCTTTCGATCATCATTGTCTCCAGCCCAATCGATATCACTATAGCCAACAAGCTGATAATTATTAGTACTTGAATAAAGTAGGCCATAGTTGAGTGTACCTTTGAGATATCTGAGAATTCTTTTTGCTGCCTTCAAGTGTGTAGTGGTTGGATTCTCCATAAAGCGACTCACAAACCCTGTAGCATATAGAATATCTGGCCTTGTGCAGGTTGTACCTTAAGCTTCCAACCAAGCTCTTGAACATTGTTGGATCTATCTTTTCTCCTTCATCATGCTTGGATAATTTATTTCCACTGACCATTGGAGTGTTTGTTGGCTTGTAGTTCTCCATCTTGAACTTCTTAAGAATCTCCTTTGTATGACCTTCTTGTGCAAGGAAGACTCCATGCTCAAGTTGCTTAATCTCCACACCGAGGTAGTACGCCATCAACCCGATGTCAGTCATATCAAATTCTTTGGTCATAGCCTTCTTGAATTCTTCAAACAACTTTGGGTTGTTTCCGGTGAAGATAAGATCGTCTACATACAAACAAACAATTAAGATATCATCACCTTTAACTTTGACGTAAAGGGCATGCTCATGTGGGCATTTTGTGAAACCATTATCCTCCAAATACTTGTCGATTCTGCTGTTCCATGCCCTTGGTGCTTGCTTTAACCCATATAGAGCTTTTTTCAACTTCAAGACTTTGTCTTCTTGCCCTTTCACCTCATAGCCTGGTGGCTGCTTGATGTAAATCTCTTTGTCAATCACTCCATTCAAAAAGGCTGACTTGACATCCATTTGGTAGATTTTCCATCTATTCTGGGCTGCAAGAGAAATTATTAGTCTTATAGTTTCAAGGCGAGCCACGGGAGCAAATACCTCATCATAGTCAATTTCGGCTCTTTGATTATATCCTTTAGCAACGAGCCTTGCTTTGTATCTCTCAATTTCTCCCTTAGAGTTCTTTTTTGCCTTAAACACCCATTTGACTCCAATTGCTTTGTGATTTCTTGACAATGTTGCTAGCTCCCATGTATTATTCTTCTCTATGGATTTGATCTCCTCATCCATTGCCTTTCTCCACTTTTTGCTTTGTGCTGCCTTATCAAAGGTTAATGGTTCACAATCAGCAAATAAGCAGAAAAGTGTGAGATCTTCTAACCTTTCAGTGTCATCATAGATCTCATTGAGGCTCCTCACTCGTGATGTAGTTCTCTCATTCAAAAACGATGGTGGCGAGTGTTCAGCTTCTTGCGTTGGTGAAGCAGGTGGAGTCACTGGCTCTTCCTGAACTTCTTCTACTTGCTCAACTTCTTCTTGGTCTCCGAGTTGTGGAATAATGAAATTGTAATTATTGATGTTGGATCCAAAATCCCATGCTCCTTCCTCGTCAAACTCCACATCTCGACTTATGACAGTTTTCTTTGTATCAGGATTAAATAACTTGTAGCCTTTAGAGTTAGAGTCATACCCGATGAATATGTATGGCTCACTCTTGTCGTCGAGCTTTCTTCTTGTCTCGTCTGCCACGTGAGCATATGCTTTGCTCCCGAATACTCTTAGATGAGCGATTCCGGGCTTTCTCCCACTCCATGCTTCTTGTAGAGTCTTTCCCCATACACTTCGAGTTGGAGATCGATTGGATAGGTACACCGCGCATGCCACTGCTTCTGCCCAAAATTCTTTTGGAAGATTCTTCGTCTTCAACATGCTGCGCACCATCTCCACTATGGTTCTATTCTTCCTCTCTGCTACACCATTTTGTTGAGGAGATCTTAGAACAGTGAGAGGCCTCCGGATCCCGTTTGCTTCACAATACGCCATGAATTCATTGGATGTGAATTCACCACCTCGGTCGGTTCTCATGGATTTGATTTCTAGTCCGCTCTCCTTTTCAACGGCAGCTTTAAATTTCTTGAAGGCTTCAAATACTTCTGATTTATGCTTCAAGAAATACACCCATGTTTTTCTAGAAAATCATCAATGAAGAGCAGGAAATAATTGTTGTTACCTAGAGAACTTGGCTTGATCGGTCCACAAACATCGGCGTGGATTAACTCCAACGGCTTTTTAGCTCGTGAGGTTGACTCCTTTGGGAATGGCCCTCTAGCTTGCTTCCCAAGTATACATCCTTCGCATAGTTGGTCGGGATGCTTGATGGATGGTAATCCTCTTACCATTTCCTTCCTTGATAACAACTCTAATCCTCCAAAATTTAAGTGCCCAAACCGTAGATGCCATAACCAAGACTTATCCTTAACGCAAGCTTTAAGGCATTTTGCTACATCATTTCGAATATTTAGTAGAAACATCCTATTCTTCGACATTGGCACCTTCGCTATCAAATTATTTTCCTTATCTCTTATTGAAAGGTTATAATCCTTCAAGTGAATATCATAACCTTTCTCTAAGAGTTGTCCCAAACTCAATATATTATTTTTCATGTTGGGCACATAATAGACATTCGAGATGAAATCATGACCACCATTTTTTAAGCGAATCAAAATTTTTCCTTTTCCTTGAACTGGAATTTTTGATTCATCACCAAAGGAGACATCGCCACTTACCGATTCATCCAACTCCACGAACATGCTCCTTTTGCCGCACATGTGGTTGCTTGCTCCCGTATCGAGGTACCAAGTATCATCTTGCCTTTCATTTTCTCCTTTGTATGCCAAGAGCACACTTGCATTTTCTTCCTTCTTGCTCCCAACGAAGTTGGCCTTCTCTTGAACCTTTGTTTTTCTTTCCAACACTCGGAAGCATAATGCCCAAATCTATTACAATTATATCATTTTATAGAAGATTTATCATACCTCGACTTCAGGTTACTCCTTCCATGACCAAATTCTTTTCTTTCTCCACTATTTGCATAGCCCCCTCTTGCTTGTCCTCGTCCTCTTCCTCGTCCACGTCCACGTTCTCGACTTTGTCCACGACCTCTCCCAAAACGATCATCACTTGGGCCTTCATCATTCTCTTTTGGCCTCACTTGCAATTTTAATAATTGCTCAACTATGTCTTGCTTTCTTTTATGTTTTTCTTCATATGCTTGTAGTGACCCCATCAAGAGATCAATAGTCATCTCCTCCAAATTTTTAGTTTTTTTCAATAGTCACCACAATATGCTCAAATTTGGTAGTTAGTGAACGCAATATATTTTCCATTATTCTAAAATCCTCCAATTTTTCACCATTTCTTTTCATTTGGTTTGATACCGTCAAAACTCTAGTAAAATAATCCGAAACGGACTCGGACTCTTTGTAATACCCGAGAATTTTCCAACATAAAATTAAACAATAATTAAATAAATAAACAATAAATACAATAAATAAAATAAATAGATAAATCCAGCAAATAAATAAATAAATAAAGATAAGGAAATGAGAAATGAGATTTAACTTAAAAAGGAATTAAAGGAATTTAATTAAATAAAAAGAATTGATTAAGGATAAGTAAATTGTACACCGAAACCCGACACTAATGAACTCGAGGATTCGAGTCCAAACATCCAATTAGACCCGAGTAAAAATTTAGAGAGAAAGTAGAAACCCGAAGATACCCCGGAAATCGGAATTCGGGAGCATAGAGGGATAGAAACCCGAAAGAGAGGCGGAAAAGCACGACGGATCGCACGACCCGCCCGGACCGAAGTCCAGGCGAAGTCGGCGCGGTGGCCGCGCGGTCCCAAGGCATTGGGCGTGCCACGCGACAGATTCGCCCGTTGCGTGAATCTCTCGCCCAAACGCGGATTTTTCGACTTTCGGTTGAACATCTCTCGACCCAAGACCCTTAGGTCAGATGTTGGACGCCCTAGGACCTGGAAATCTATAAATAAACCCCCTTGGGAGCTCCGAACACTTTTACGAAACCCTATAACTTTCTACACATTCGAAACACTAAATCCGGAGTCGTCGGAGGCACGAAACCAAGACGAACGCTGTTGGACGAAAATTCTAAGATCTCCATAGTCGTGGTAAGTCTCGATCCAATCCTTGTTCAATAAACGATTCGAAAACGAATCCTAATCTTCTTCTTTTCTCTTCTACACCTCGTATTGGATCTAGATCGTAGAACCCGACGAACGGAGAGGAGAAACGGTGGACGGGAAGCTACGCCTTCGAATAGACGATCCCGGACGTTCATAAACTCTGTAAGTTAACTCTTACATGGTTTTGGGATGAATTAAAACATTCAAAACTAAAAGATTAACAATAAATCGAAAATCTGTCAATCTATACTTTCTACTGACGCAACAGATTTGATGAATTTTTCTGAACCCTAAAACGAATTCAAACGGAGAAACTTAAAACACGAAAAATGTTGCTAAGACTTAGATCTAGCTACTGTAAATTTTTGAGAATTTTTAGAGATGATTTGATATGTGAAAAACAACCTAAACCGAACTGCTTGAATCTAGATCTCGAAATCCTGGACAGAACTTAGGAATGATCTTGATCACGTTTTTGACATAGGATCTAGACTGTTTTAGATCTTTGGCCGAACATGAAAGTCGTAGATAATTGTCTTAAGATGATCTCTGTAAAATTTCATCAAATTTGGAGTTGAATTGCTATGGTAGAATTCGAAATCTTTGAACTGTGATACATTAAATTCGGACAGAATTATTCTTCTACGAAACTTGGTGATTTTGACCTGTTTAGGTATCTCGGATTGAAAAAGTTAAAACACGAAAGTTGTAGACCTCGACGTTTCTGAGTCAGTCGTGAAAATTTGGAATTTTTGGAATTAAATCTGATTTTAGACGAATTTTGGAGTAAACTGTAGTTTACCGGAAACGAAATCTTGAAATCTTGTTGAAACATGGAATTAACCTTTAGGGTTGAAATGAGTTGAGATATTATTTTTAAATGAATACAATTAAAGTCAGATTTTTAAAATTAAATCCCCTTACAAACTTGATAAATTAAAATTAGGGGTGAGTGCTCTGCAGGGTGCCCCCTAACTGCTTCACTTCGTGCCTTAATGGACGATGGTGACCCCGCGTGCTAAACTTGAAATGTGATATTGCCAAAACGGTGAAATATAGAGCCTACACTCTCGTGAATATCCTTATGGGTTTCCCGAGGCTCCGGAGTGGTACTGGGTGTAACACCCCGATTTAATTAACGCATAATTAATTTAATTAATTGTGGTTAATTGAGTAAGATAAATGATATGGATTATTTTGTGGGTATGATTTTGAATGAGGCGGAAGAATAATTGGGTTCAAACTCACATGAGAATAAGAGCCCAAGTGCTCAATTTAATTGAATTGGTGAAGATTTAGCCCAAGACAAGAGGGGCCCAACCCACCAGCCCATTGTCCGGCCCGGCCCACAACCTATGAACCGGCCCATAACCCATTTAGGGGGTTAAAAATCTGAATGGGAAATGAGGGAGTTAATTTTTGCACTCACAACTCACTCTCATCTCGCCACTTTGCTTGGAGGGGAGCTAGGGCACTCATAAACTCAAGATTTTTGTGTTTTCTCACTCAAATCAAGTGGGGGATTGGTACCTACACCTTTGGTAAGTGTTTTCCTAGCTTTTGCACTTGTTTTTGAGGTTGTTTAAGTGGGTTTTTGAAGTGGTGAAAGTTAGTGACGGGAATTGAACATTTGGGATGAACTCTTGTAGATTTGGTTGGAGTTGGTGTTGAATATTTGATTGGAGCCCAAGTTAATGTTAAAGGTGCTTGAGGTCAGTTTTTGAGACCTATTTGGTAGCTTATATTGGAGGAATTCAGCCCTTTAGCTTTGCATGTTGGTGTTGAGTGCTTTGGATGGATTATTGATGAATTGAGTTGTGATATTTGTATTGTAGCTTGCAATGTGGTGATTGGAGTTTGAGAGAGCTTGGGGAAGATGCCATTGAAGTGTTTGGACTCCATAAACACAAGGCAAGAGTAGGATTTAGCTCAAAGTGGGGGAAAAATGGGAGAAAAATCGAAGGGGAACGCAGAACAGCGTTTGCTGTTCTGTTTGCGCCCAGACGGGGCGCCACCAAGCCTTGGCGGCGCCCAAAAATGGTCCGGGGCGCCAATTCGGCGCCCCTGTTCACTGGGAGTCAGACCCCGGCGCCACCATGCCTGGGTGGCGCCTAAATGTGGTCTGAGGCGCCACCCTGGCGCCTCCGGTGCACCCCAAAAACCCACAAATTTGAATCGGCTCTAACTTACTCGTTTCTAATCCGATTTTCGCAAACCATATATGAATTTGACCCTACTCGGAACAAGGATTTCAAATATGCAATTGGAATTAAGAAATAATGACTCCTTCAAAAATTTATTTATAGGAGTTTATAACCTCGGGGTGTCCCTTGCGTGCCGATTCGTTGTTTCTTCCATTTTTCTTTTCCTTCCGTATTTTATCGTTTCTTACTCGTTCTAGGCTTCGAGAAATGTTTTTAAATGGTCTAATCCTTGTTGGTACTTGATTCATAATTATTGGTATTGGATTGTGGAATCTACCATGCCTTAGAAATTAAGGAGATTCGAGTGACCTTGTACTTAACTCTTGTAACAGAGTTGCGAGCCAATATGTGGGGTTTGGCTAACCCGGAATCTAAATTCTAATCTTGGGACTTGGAAATTATCTTAGTATGCTTTCGAATCTGGGGGATTGGGCATGTGAATTCTGATTATGGGATTTATAAAATTTATGCTTCCGAGTCATGAGATTGGGCATGCGTTTGACATTATGATGATTGGTGACTTTATGCTTTCGAGGATACAAATCTCATGTTTATGCTTTCGAGTTGTTAAACTGGGCATACATGAATATTTGATTATCTTGGGCATATATATATATTGTGTTGATTATGTGTTATGCTTTCGAGAACTTAGTTCTGGGCATGTAAGCTTTCGAGAGCGAGATGCTCTGGGCTCTACCCGCTGTCTGTGGTTCGATCCTTGGGGATGCCACTCCGTAAGTCCACTTACCCCTTTATGCATGTAGTGTCCGCGGCGGGGGCACTGTAGGCATCTCTTTCGACCATTAAGGAGAGGTGGATCCTTAATGGGAAAGAATGTCGGCCATGGTATTAGGATGCGCGCTAGACATACTTATATGCTGCATTTAGGGTAGATAGACACTTTAGGTCATAACATTTCATCTCATCATCCATCATTCATATTATTATCTGTTTTGCAGTGTATGACGTGGTTGAAGCACCGGTATGGGACGGTGTGATGTTTTAATTATGTATTTAATTATGCAATTATATAAACTGTTAATAACCCCTCTAAAAGCTTATTCCCTGTTTCCCAGCTAGTTCTACTCTTGCTCAGTACTTTATGTACTGACACCTTGCATTTTGTCTTTCTTATAGATACTCCCGAGGAGGACGCAGAGCATGATCATGGTGACGGGTTTGGGACTGAGTGATCTATTAGGACTGCATTATTATGTTGTTGACTAATATGTTGTATTAGACCATACGTTATCTTTATGTGACTTGTCTGATATTTCTGAGTATTGCTGTGAATTGGAATTGGTCTGTGAACCAATCATTTGTTATTACTCTTTGTACTTGATATTTTGGACAGGTAGACGTGAGTACCGAGGTGAGGTACTGTATGAGGCTTGTAGCCGAGTTGTTATGATTATATGATGGACTTGTTTCTGTTGCTTACTCTGTTACTCTGATATTATGATGTGTTGGATTTTCTGATTACCAGGCTTCGTGTTATCAAACTTAAATTGACTGGCCAACAGTTTAAGGGAGGTAACACGGCAGTGACGTCACAAAAATTGTTTTAAAATTTTTGGGGCGTTACATGTTGGTATCAGAGCCATGTGTGCTCTTATGTGCTTAGAACTTTGACACAAGCATGTGGTGAGGTGTGTGGGGGAATGCATATAGTATAGGATTTGCATTGGATTATGCGTATATTCCTGTTGTATAGCATTATTTTTGGGATAACTGCGTACCTTATGAGATTGAGTTTTGGTTTGTGAGCCAAACCACGATCAATTCATAAGGATATCCCGGGAGATCTATACTTACTTAATTTATATTCGGTATCATTACCGAATGTTACTCAATTGTTTGTTATGTTTGAGTAGATACCGTCACACAGAGTTGGAAACCGAGAGGCGGGAAGGGCCTCATAGAAATTCGGGACCAATAATTTGTGATGATGGGCAGTATAATGTCGGTGAAAGAATGACCTTACTAAAGAGAAGGGCCTTCATGCAGATGAACTTTGAGAGTTGATGGGGGACTTCGCCATGAGGACGAACCAGTTTCACCACCACTGCCACTAAGGCCTATGCCTTTGGATTCCGTTCAGCTTATGCCACAGATGTTCTCAGTTATGCAGAACATTAATCAGGGATAGAGAGTCGATCTAGTTCATCTCAATAGATATCTTGTGGATTCAGCGCTACGCTGGTGGCGAACTTGTGAGAACGAGTTGCGATGAGATCAAGATTCACTTGGGAGGCGATCTGCTATGCCTAGTAATCTCATTCTAAATCCCTCAGATGATGCATGTCAAGAGGAGGGAGTTCCTCACTTTGGAGCAAGTGGGGACATGGCAGTTCAGAATATTATCAGCGCTAAGTGGAGCATGTTGTATTATTGCAAGTCGTTATAAGGATAGTGCCATATATTGTTGAATGTGCAGGTACTATACCTGTTGACAACGTGCTAAACTCGGGCACCGTGTTCACTTATATCCTCGGATATTATATCCGAACACCAGATAGGACCTTTGATGACTTATCATCTTCCTGTGTCATTACCATCTAGTGATGTAATACGAAGTGAACGGATAGGACCCGATGCGCGTATAACTATAAAGGGTTCGAGAGTTCAGCACCGATCTCGTGGTGCTAGACTTGGCGGATTCCGATCTCATACTGGGAATGAATTGTTGTCCAAGTACCAGGCGAGGTTGGATTTCAGAGTACCAAGAATGTCTTTCGTCAATCAAGAAGGTGAGGAAGTGATATATTACCCTAATGTTCGAGTTATATCCTCCGTGTCTTTTGTAGTATTAAACAGAAAGGGGTTCCCTGCGCATATCTGCTATGTGCACGAGATCACACCACCTACATCAATACCGGCAGTATCACCAATTCCTATCATCTCGGGATCTTCCGATGTAATTCTGATGAGATACCCAGGAGGTAGAGTTGCCATAGGTTTGGTGCCAGGCGCAACGCTGTTTGTCAAGGTTCCTTATCATATGGCTCCTACAGAATCGAGGGAGTTGAAGGAGCAGCGTAAGGAATTACTTGATAAAGGATACATTCAACCAAGCGGTTCACCTTGGGGAGCACCGGTAATCTTTGTGAGAAGAAGGATGGGAGTTGAGGATGTGCGTCGATGACCGCGGACTTAATCAGGTGACGGTCAAGAACATGTATCAAATACCAAGGGTTAATGACTAGTTTGATCAACTGAAGGGCGCTTCAACATCTTCTAGACTGACTGAAGATTCGGATATCATTAAATTCGAATAGCAAAAAGGGGACCACGAGAAAACATCCTTCCAAGCATGTTATGGTCATTTTGAAGTTACGGTGATGCCGTTCGAAATTACTAATGCACCGGCGGTTTTCATGGACTTGATGCATTATGTGTTCAGACCATGGATGGATGTGTGTATGGTCATTTTCATGTGGAGCATAAGGAGCATCTCAGAATAATTTTGCAAGTGCTCAGAGAGCACAAATTATATGCCAAGCTTTCAAGTGTGAATTCTGGCTGGATAAGGCTGCTTTTCTTGGGCATATCATTTCGGTTTAAGGAATTTCCGTGGATCCAGCTAAGGTGGAAGTAGTGTTGGGGTTGAATCCACCAACTACTGTCTGGGAGGTACATAGTTTCCTTGGGTCGGTAGGATTCTACAAGAGGTTCATTGAGGGGTTCGTAAGTAGTGCTCGACCCCTGACTCAGTTATTGAGGAAAGATGTACCTTTTCAGTGGAGCGAGGATTGTCAAGAGGTATTTGATCTATTGAAGGAGAAGGTGACGGAAGCTCCAGTTTTGGTGCGACGAGTCTGGGGAATATGAGGTATACACTGATGCATCTCATCAAGGGCTTCGGTGTGTACTTATGCATAATGGCCTAGTGATTGCATATGCATCTAGGCAATTGAAGCCCCATGAGCTAAATTACTCAACTCACGACTTGGAGATGGCAGCGGTCGTGCATGCATTGAAGATTTGGAGACATTATCTATATGGTGCTAAGTGTCAAATGTACTCGGACCAAAAGAATCTTAAGTGTCTTTACACTGCAGATAAGATCAGTGGGAGGCAGCGAAGGTGGTTGGAGCTCTTGCAGGATTATGACACTAGCATTCGATACATTGAGGGAAAGGCGAATCGAGTGGCTGATGCACTTAGCAGGAAGGGACACATGCTGAATGCTATTACCCTCCCATGGCATTTGAGGCAAGAATTGGAGAATGGAGAAATTGTGGCAGTCCCTTATGGTGTGAAGGCGAGATTAAGTGCTATGATAGTGATGCCTTCACTACTTGAGGAGCTCAGATTAACCAAGTTGTGAGTCAAGAGATGACTCATTTGAGAGGTAAGATTCGGCAAGGCGAGGCAGACGGATTCACTATTGATAGCAGAGTTGTGATCAGTTTTAAGGATCATTGGTGTGTGCCTTCCGAGGACCAGGCGTTGAAAATTAAATTTATGGAGGAAGCACATTGTACACCTTGCTCTGTTCATCCGGGAGCAGTGAAGATGTATAAGGACTTGAGACAGAATTACTGGTGGAAGGGCATGAAGAAGAAAGTTGTTGAGTTTGTGTCTAAGTGCTCTACTTGTCTGAAGGTTAAGGCAGAACACATGCGACCTTCAGGGTTATTGCAACCTTTGGAGGTTCCTATGTGGTAGTGGGAGTTATTGCTATGTGATGAATAAGACAAGGAATAGCTAAGACACCATTTGGGTGGTTGTAGATCGACTGACCAAGAGCGCGGTGTTTGTTCCTATGAGATTGAATTGGAGTATGCAATAATTGACGGGTGCTTACATCCAACATATGGTTAGACGGTTTGGGGTGCCGAAGGAGATCATTTCAGACAGGAATTCCAGATTTTTGTCTAGATTTTTGAAGGAATTGCAAGAAGCTTTTGGCACTCAGATTTGCATGAGCACAGCGTGGCACCCTCAGACTGATCGCAGACAGAAAGGACCACCAGAACATTGGAAGATATGTTGAGGGCTTGTGTTATGGACTTTCAAGGGACGTGGGAGGAATATCTACCCTTGGTGGAGTTCTCCTACAACAAAAGTTACCACACGAGTATCCGTATGGCTCCTTTCGAGGCCTTATACGAAAGGAAGTGCAAGGCACCCTTTTGTTGGAGTGATCCTTCAGAGCGAGTGGTGATGGGTCCCGAGCTTATTGAGCAAACCACTGAAATTGTACGCGTGATCAGAGACCGAATGAAGGAAGCTCGGGATCGTCAGAAGAGTTATGCAGGCTTATCAAGAAGGGATTTTAAGTTTGCTACTGGTGATTGGGTACTTTTGAGAGTCTCACCGATGCAAGGTGTGGGACAATTTGGGAAAAATGAGGAATTGAGTCTTCGATTTATAGGCCCCTTCGAGATTATCAAGAAAGTTGGGAAGGTGGCCTACCGTTTGGAATTGCCAACCGAGATAGGGACGTGCATAACGTCTTTCATGTGTCACAATTGAGGAAATACGTCTCCGAACCCGACAAGACCATCCAACCGGGTGAAGTGGAGTTGGATGAGAGTTTGGAATATGAGGAATATCCTGTGGCGATTCTGGACACCAAAGAAAAAGTACTTCGCAACTAGGGATCAAGATGGTGAAAGTATTTTGGTCTAGACATGGTGTAGAAGATGTCACTTAGGAAACCAAAGATAGCATGTTGGAGCAATATCCTGAATTGGACCTAGCTCCAATTAAAGGAGGAAACTTGCTTTAATCCATACTTATCATTCGAGGACGAATGATCCTAAGGGGGAGGGATTGTAACACCCCGATTTAATTAACGCATAATTAATTTAATTAATTGTGGTTAATTGAGTAAGATAAATGATATGGATTATTTTGTGGGTATGATTTTGAATGAGGCGGAAGAATAATTGGGTTCAAACTCACATGAGAATAAGAGCCCAAGTGCTCAATTTAATTGAATTGGTGAAGATTTAGCCCAAGACAAGAGGGGCCCAACCCACCAGCCCATTGTCCGGCCCGGCCCACAACCCATGAACCGGCCCATAACCCATTTAGGGGGTTAAAAATCTGAATGGGAAATGAGGGAGTTAATTTTTGCACTCACAACTCACTCTCATCTCGCCACTTTGCTTGGAGGGGAGCTAGGGCACTCATAAACTCAAGATTTTTGTGTTTTCTCACTCAAATCAAGTGGGGGATTGGTACCTACACCTTTGGTAAGTGTTTTCCTAGCTTTTGCACTTGTTTTTGAGGTTGTTTAAGTGGGTTTTTGAAGTGGTGAAAGTTAGTGACGGGAATTGAACATTTGGGATGAACTCTTGTAGATTTGGTTGGAGTTGGTGTTGAATATTTGATTGGAGCCCAAGTTAATGTTAAAGGTGCTTGAGGTCAGTTTTTGAGACCTATTTGGTAGCTTATATTGGAGGAATTCAGCCCTTTAGCTTTGCATGTTGGTGTTGAGTGCTTTGGATGGATTATTGATGAATTGAGTTGTGATATTTGTATTGTAGCTTGCAATGTGGTGATTGGAGTTTGAGAGAGCTTGGGGAAGATGCCATTGAAGTGTTTGGACTCCATAAACACAAGGCAAGAGTAGGATTTAGCTCAAAGTGGGGGAAAAATGGGAGAAAAATCGAAGGGGAACGCAGAACAGCGCTTGCTGTTCTGTTTGCGCCCAGACGGGGCGCCACCAAGCCTTGGCGGCGCCCAAAAATGGTCCGGGGCGCCAATTCGGCGCCCCTGTTCACTGGGAGTCAGACCCCGGCGCCACCATGCCTGGGTGGCGCCTAAATGTGGTCTGAGGCGCCACCCTGGCGCCTCCTGTGCACCCCAAAAACCCACAAATTTGAATCGGCTCTAACTTACTCGTTTCTAATCCGATTTTCGCAAACCATATATGAATTTGACCCTACTCGGAACAAGGATTTCAAATATGCAATTGGAATTAAGAAATAATGACTCCTTCAAAAATTTATTTATAGGAGTTTATAACCTCGGGGTGTCCCTTGCGTGCCGATTCGTTGTTTCTTCCATTTTTCTTTTCCTTCCGTATTTTATCGTTTCTTACTCGTTCTAGGCTTCGAGAAATGTTTTTAAATGGTCTAATCCTTGTTGGTACTTGATTCATAATTATTGGTATTGGATTGTGGAATCTACCATGCCTTAGAAATTAAGGAGATTCGAGTGACCTTGTACTTAACTCTTGTAACAGAGTTGCGAGCCAATATGTGGGGTTTGGCTAACCCGGAATCTAAATTCTAATCTTGGGACTTGGAAATTATCTTAGTATGCTTTCGAATCTGGGGGATTGGGCATGTGAATTCTGATTATGGGATTTATAAAATTTATGCTTCCGAGTCATGAGATTGGGCATGCGTTTGACATTATGATGATTGGTGACTTTATGCTTTCGAGGATACAAATCTCATGTTTATGCTTTCGAGTTGTTAAACTGGGCATACATGAATATTTGATTATCTTGGGCATATATATATATTGTGTTGATTATGTGTTATGCTTTCGAGAACTTAGTTCTGGGCATGTAAGCTTTCGAGAGCGAGATGCTCTGGGCTCTACCCGCTGTCTGTGATTCGATCCTTGGGGATGCCACTCCGTAAGTCCACTTACCCCTTTATGCATGTAGTGTCCGCGGCGGGGGCACTGTAGGCATCTCTTTCGACCATTAAGGAGAGGTGGATCCTTAATGGGAAAGAATGCCGGCCATGGTATTAGGATGCGCGCTAGACATACTTATATGATGCATTTAGGGTAGATAGACACTTTAGGTCATAACATTTCATCTCATCATCCATCATTCATATTATTATCTGTTTTGCAGTGTATGACGTGGTTGAAGCACCGGTATGGGACGGTGTGATGTTTTAATTATGTATTTAATTATGCAATTATATAAACTGTTAATAACCCCTCTAAAAGCTTATTCCCTGTTTCCCAGCTAGTTCTACTCTTGCTCAGTACTTTATGTACTGACACCTTGCATTTTGTCTTTCTTATAGATACTCCCGAGGAGGACGCAGAGCATGATCATGGTGACGGGTTTGGGACTGAGTGATCTATTAGGACTGCATTATTATGTTGTTGACTAATATGTTGTATTAGACCATACGTTATCTTTATGTGACTTGTCTGATATTTCTGAGTATTGCTGTGAATTGGAATTGGTCTGTGAACCAATCATTTGTTATTACTCTTTGTACTTGATATTTTGGACAGGTAGACGTGAGTACCGAGGTGAGGTACTGTATGAGGCTTGTAGCCGAGTTGTTATGATTATATGATGGACTTGTTTCTGTTGCTTACTCTGTTACTCTGATATTATGATGTGTTGGATTTTCTGATTACCAGGCTTCGTGTTATCAAACTTAAATTGACTGGCCAACAGTTTAAGGGAGGTAACACGGCAGTGACGTCACAAAAATTGTTTTAAAATTTTTGGGGCGTTACACTGGGTATGGCTGATACGGTTGCGGCCGCCGGACTACCGGCTAAACTTGTTGACATCGCGATGCTATCGTGAAACTTTGAGATACCAAATCGGGAATGTAATGGGGATATTAAACTAAATTAAATTAGATTAAATTATGTTGTTGTTCAATTAAATTATTTAAATGCTTTCTTTAAATTATGGCTATTTTTCTAAACCATACGATATGTGTTATTAAATAGAGCCCTGAAATAAACTATGCTATTGGAGAGTTGATTAGATTAAATTGAATATTATGTTATTATCGTGCTTTTAGTTATTTATTAAATTAATGGCTTTTAAACCCTACGATCATGCATGTGTTAACTTACTCAGCAAGTTTGCTGACCAAAACCGTTTTTATTCCTTTTCTTTCAGAATATGTGGAATGAGCATGTGTGAGCACGATTCATGCATGGGATTTTGGGAAATGCTATTTTGCTTTTAAATTCGTAGACTATATTATGAACGGGCCTGTTTAACCCGTGTTTTGGCCATGTCGGCCCTATTTATATTTTCCGCTGCAATACTATACTAAAACAATTATTTCCGCTGCGCTATGATATTATTATTTTCGAATTATATTGTATGGGCTATTTTGAATGATTTAAATGTTTTAAATACTGCAATACCTAGCCTTGCATCTCTTTACTAAACTCGGAGAAACCGTGTCTTACTAGGGAGATGTGGCGGTGACATCCCGACCTGGGTGACAAAAAACCGGGGTGTTACACTCTTTCATTTGTAGGGACTCAAATTCACCACGCAAAGTTTGGAGGCGTACCTTCTTAACTTGATCGGCTCCTTTGCATGATACTTGAAGCTTCTCCCATGCTTCCTTAGCGGTGGTTGCACTTGAGATCTTCTCAAAATCATCTTCTCCCAATGCTTGGTAGATGAGATAGAGAGCCTTCTTGTCCCTCTTCTTTACATCTCGTAGCCGATCCTTTTGTTGTTGGGATAGTGATGCCTCATCTTGTGGTTGTTCGTAACCACTCTCTACAATCTCCCAAACATCATGAGCACCTAAAAGTTCCTTCATCTTGATACTCCAATTATCAAAGTTGATCTTATTAACTAAAGGGACTTGGAAAGATTGTAGGTTGTTAGCCATCTTTCACAGGAGGAGGACCTTATGGCTTTGATACCACTTTATTGGAGGATAAAATATGGAGGAAGGGATATTTTGGTGTGTAAATATTTGTGGACGTATGGTTTTATATTTGAGACGTTAGAGGCTGTGTTAATATGGAGCTTGAAAGGTTTGAAAGAAGAGAAGGATGCTTGAGAAAGTTTTATTACAACTCAACTCACTTGTTCTTCTTGGTGTGTTATTACAAAATGATACATGATCCACCTATTTATACTACTTCATGGTATAATCTCTATTATTCTAGAGAATTCTACACTAGTTCCTTCCTTATAAATCTAGATAATACTTATTATTTGATCACATGTTTGTTTCTAGATTTTTCTTACATCCACATTGTTCTACATCTTTCTTTATCCATAATCTCAACTTCTCTAGAATCATCTATTATAAAATTAAGTTTATTACTTCAACACAGACGACTGTGAAGAGCATGGCAGTTGGAGTGACTCGAGATATTCAACATTTACATCAATCAGGAATAATAATGTAATTGTAGAGTGTGGTGTTGTTTCTGTTGGTGGAGGAGGAGCACCGCACTTTCCCTATGGTGCGAGCAGTGCTGATTCCAAGATCTTAAAATAGGGTGTGTGAATTTGAAAAAAAAAATTACAGAACAATAATAATATCGATTACAATACTCTCGACGCACTAATATTTATTAGAACAAAATTCAGTACTTGATTTACATTTACTGCATCTAATATTTTTTTAAAACGTAAGATAATAATGAATCATTTAACATTTCATCACTCATGGGTTTGGCAATCTTCATCGCAAAAAAGACTCATTAAACAGTTGTCACGAGTAAAATTAAAGAAAATTTGATCAATAATAAATACACCAAATGATAGGTCCTTGTCCTTATATTTAAACCCCTAAATCCAATATTACTACAAAGTAACAAATTTAAAATCTAAAGTTCACATCTAACTTCCGGTTACACACAAAATTATACCTTATGCTACCCTATTCAATTCTTCCTTCACTCAAGTTGTAAATTAATTGGGCAAACTACATTCAAGATTGTCAATTTATTATTACCCTTTAATTGACAACCAAAATCCAAAATATGATACAAAAATTACGAAGAGGGATTAAGAAAGAAGGGGATTGAAAGGAATATACTCTATATTTTTTTTATAATAAATAAATTTTTAAAAATATTTTTAATAAAAAATAAAAGAAAATTGAAGGGTCCGCTCACCCCCTCTACCCCTTCGTAATCGCCACTGAGTGCGAGCACCTGAGAGTGCAACCATGTCTTGAAGGAATAGCAACATTTTGAAATTTGAAGAGCACCTAAGACAGCGTTGTCTTGCTCACACTCGGGTTGTCCCTCCTCCCCACTTGCACTTTCCATCAAGGACCACCTTGTAACACCCCATTTTTTTCTAAGGATGCAAGGGAACGAAGTGCGGGATAAATGAGCAGGATATTACCGCCACGTATTTTGATCCATCCAGAATACATTAAAGTTGACTCATATTTCATAAATTACTATAAAACGCATATGGCGTTATTTAAAAGATTAAGGGAAAAACGTATGCCATATTTACTCCAACCAATAAGAATTTAAATTACACATTTTTCCTAACATAATGCTCAATCTGTGTCCGTGTCATATAATGCTTTATTTTGCAGATATCAAAAGTTGAAAGGAGATAATGGGGGAAGATAATCAACAAAAACATCGTTGAGCAAGTACATAACCCTTTACTTTCGTAGGAGATGAGGTTTGAGAAATAAAAACAGTTGATAATGGTAAATTTATGCTAAAACGAGAACAGGTTATACATAGATGAAACCCATATAAATCTAATCCCAGGAACATATAATACATCACTATGTCTTACCAGAAAATAGTTATCTCAGCCACTCCATGAAGTGTGTGGTTATCTTGTCGTTGGACCCAAGTCTCACATTTATTCGAAGAAATTTCGTTAGCTGGAAGAAGGTAACTGGCGTCCTACTGATAAACCCAGTATATCCACTTTGTTGAATTTTCACAACAAAATGATAGAGGTGGCTGCAACCGACCCAATACACGTCCTGAAACTTTGACAGATTTTTGCACATGAGTATTTATGAATATCAAGTTTAATTTATTAAATGAAAGAACTACAATTTCTGGAAAGGGTTCAATGATATATTTGGATTGTCACATTTTTATTACTTACGTGAGAAATTGTAACCCGAAAGCGCTAGGTGTCAAGTTGCAAGATTTTTGTGTTAGTATCAGGTCATCTCTGGAGGATGTGCGATAGAAGTAGGGCCAAGGCCCTTTTTAAGTAGAGTCTCAACTAGTTACTCTCATCAATATGGGTGATTCTACGTCCTCAATCTAATATAAAAAAGCAAATAAATTCTAATCTATAAAGCATGAAAATTATACTAAGAAAACAAATAAATATAGGGAGAGTTATTTATATATACCCTCAAATCAAAGAAAAGAATAGATCAGTACAACTGACATCGTGGTCGGTCATACAACCAATCAAATATTTATCTTATTTCTGCAAACACAAACAAATGTAGTACAACACAAGGTATCATCTCTTAAGGACTATGATATAAGTCTAATGTATTATAACAATTAAAATAAAATTGGTGGTGGTGGTGGGGGGGGGATTATTTGAATTATAAATCTAAGAAAATAATAAAAATAAGTAACCTGAGCAAATAATAAAATTGGAGACAAAAAGTGGGATTAACTATGAATTAAAAGATGAATAATTTGGGATTGCTACATGAAATTAGATCATTGACTTAATATAGATTGAATTCTTACACCATTGATAAATTAGTTATAGTTGCCAGGTTCGCTTAGACAATCAATTTTGCCTTACCGATTAGACAACTAAGATATAACCGTTAGTTATCCCTATAACAATAATCCTATGTACGACCATTAGTAAAGGGTCATTTTATTTAGGTTGTAATGGGGCCATGGCTAGGAAAAATGGATGAACGACTAATGGGAATTGAGAAACAATCAAAAAATAATCTCACTACAATAAGCACGTGTAGCTCCTTTTTCTTTCTTTCTTTCTTTTTTAGTTTTATTTTTATTTTTATCGTGGCTTCTAATAGCTTAGTTTCATATTATTAGAGGAACTCTAATATTTGAACATTGCTGACGGAATTTTACTCTTTTTTTTCTTGAGAATCTAGTCAGAGGAACAACTGTGTCAGCTACTTATATCCATTTTTTTTTAAACAACACACATATTTCATGTGAAAATTCATAAACAATTTCTCAAATTCCCAAGGGTGCAAAAAAAAAATGTATGGCTAAAATAAGAAAAAGGCTAATGATATATGGGGACATAATGTGAACTCAAAAAGAATAGGATATATCAATTAGGCTCAAATTTGGCTCACTCGGGAATAAATACAGGGATGTGTGAAAAATATAGGCCAAAAAGGATAATTCTAGTGCCCTTATCATTTTCAATACACTGAACTGAACTGATGCAAGCTTAACAAGTATAATGAAGCAAGTTCTGGAATGTCAAAATGAACACCACATATGCACACATCAAGAAAAATTAAGGCTCAGATCTCACTGGGTTAATTTGTCAGTTGGCTCAACATAAAATTAAGGCTCAGATCTCACTGGATTAATTTGTCAGTTGGCTCAACATACTCAACACCAGAAATCATCAGTCATGCCAGTAATTCTATCAATATAAATCCTAGACTCCCAATCAGAAAACAGACCACACACAAGGGCAAATGAAAAATAGACATAAAAATTGCAAAATAAGTTCTAATCCCCCCACACCTAAATTAAACATTGTCCTCAATGTAAAACAAATGATAGAAAGAGAGAAACTTCCATGTAAGTCTAATGGTGAATCAATGCAGTGACTCACTGGCGAGCTGGAGGTGGTGGCGAAGTGAAGCCTGAATGCTGGAAGAATGACCACAGGGCATGCTTGAGAGAGGCAAGTGAATCGGTAACCTCAGTCCGGAAGGAGTGACAAGCTTACTTTTGAGGAGCAAGTTAATGTGACAGTTGATCAAACCACACTTTAAAGTAGCTAGCAGAAGGTCCATGAGGCTCAACATCCTCGGTTGATGTGGTAGGTGAAGAAGCAACAACAACAACAAATGAAGCAGAGGGGCCTGCAGCAGCAGAGGGACCAGCAACAGCAGTAGGAATGACAATATCACCAAAGTAGCAAACAGCACCTCGGCAAGCGATGAGTTGCATTGCCTTCAAGGCCGCGTAGTCCATGGGAATGAGAGTACAAGCCCTTTGAAGAGAAAGGGTAGTCAGAGTCCCAACAGAATAATCCGAAATCGAACCTAAATTAATAGCTAGCTGTGTAATATATGACCCATGTATAATATTTCTTCCCTTTATTGGCAAAACTTTGGCAAAGCGGTCTGCTAGCCAAAATGCGAGATTAATATGGTGGCCTTTACACATGTCATACAGCATTAGGAGCTCGGCCTTAGCCACCACACTTGCTCCGTCCTTATTGCCAAAAATGAAAAAGGTAATATATTTGTGCCTAAGCCGTAAGATTGGCGATCGGATTTGACTTGAGCGAGCCCTACGGGGATGATAACCCACAGGACTCCCAGTATTCCCCATTATCTCCTGCCAAAAATCAGCAATAGAGTAAGTAAACAGATCTGGAAAATCACACACACTACCTAAATAGGATGCACTTATAACGTCCACCTCTGAAATAACACCCAATGAAACATTAAACTCGGTGTGAGAAAATTGAAACAGTTTCCCCATTAACCGAAAGGTAATAACATTTGGGTGATACACCCTATGAAACCACATTTAAATGCATTTTAATTGTACTAAAATATGTCCAAATTGAATGCATTTTACCTTATTTAATTGCTTTTTAGAGTATATTTTGTGTTGTTTCTGTTTCTTAGTTACCATGGTTAGATTTAGCTTATTCCGGTTGAATTTGCCATGTTTTTATGCATTTAATTAAGACTTTGGCAAACTTAATGCATTGCAATGTTGTTTCAGGGATTTAATTGATGAAAAGTGTTGTTCGGAGGCTATGTTGAGAGGAATGGCGCCTGAACAGGGCTTTGAGCACCATTCCAGAGCATTTGATCCTGAGGACGCTTCACCATGCAGAATCGGAGCCCAAACGACCTTTGGAGCGCCAATCCATAACTAAGGTCAGACTTAGAAAAATTTCGGAGAAAATGTTCCTAGTAGGCGCCAGGTCAACACAGCGGCTCCCAAAACCTCTTCGGAGCGCCAATTCGGCACCTGAGCACTTAGGAAAATTCAAAGAAGGAGGAGGCGCTGGGGCTTCATGGTGGCACATGAATTGCCTCCCGAGCACCGTCATGCGCGCCAGCTTTGCAGTTTGAAAGTTCTTCAACCTCCTGAATACGGTTTTAAAGCCTATTCTTCGCCATTTTCATCGGACAGAACATATTCTTTCGACAGATTACCCTTTGTAACATCGGAGAAGAAGGCAGAAACACCAAATCCATGCCGGAGAAACTGATCGGATCATCAGATTGACAGTGTTCTTCGTGTTCTAGGTGTCGTCTTTCTTTTTCTTGCTTTGTAATGTTTAGCATTTGCCTCTAAATGTAATTTCCTATAGTTTTTTCATGTTTGTAGACGGATTTCTGTGTTGTTTGTGTTGGATTCTAGAACTGGAGTTCAGAATCACTTTGAAGTATGAATTATTGCTATTATGGAAGTATCAATATGTTCAAGGTTTAAATTAATGATGTCTACACTGTCCTGCATAAATTGAATGCTCGAATCTGATATATATATATATAAATATGATTTTTGCTTTGCTAAATCGGGAGATAAAAAGTGAAAATCAGATAGTACTTGTCGTGGGAATAAATCACTAATTATGGATTCTGGCATGTACACGATGATTTGGGAAATGAAATATGTCGTATGATCACTATAGGAAAATTTGTATGCTTGGGAAAGACAAGTTTATGCCTAAACTGATGATTGCAGAATGTTAAATTGTATGCTTGGAAATTCGTTTATGTAAATTATGAATCTTAGGAAATTGTCATATTATTTAATCTTTATAAAAATATTAATTTTACTGAAATTGAGCTTTTAGACATTGGGAAATGCTAAATTACTATTCAATTCACTTTTATATAAAGATGGCATGTTCTAAATCATACAAGCATATTTTCATTTTATTTTTATTATTTTAAATTTTTAACTTGCTTTATTTTTATTTTTATTGCTGGCTATTTTAATTTAATCATCATTAGAACTTAAACAAACTCTTTTTTTTTTTAAAATATAATAAATATATTAATAAACTTATAACAATTAAAATATTTTCCAGAATGAATTAATATTCTGAAATTTCCTTGGGTTCGACTGGTTATTCAGCGATCTTTATTACTTGATGACAACCATCCGTTTGTGGTTTAAATACGAATAGTGAAAATCACCCATCAAGTATTTGGCTCCGTTGCCGGGGAATTTATTATGAATTTGTGATTGTTTTTAGTTTATTATATTAAAATTTTTAATAAGTTAAATATTAATTTAACCATTTTTATTTTTATTTTAAATTTTCAGTACGAAGTAAACAAGCAGAAATAGCCTATGATCCTGAAATTGAACGTACTCAGTGCGCAATTAGATTAGGGAAAAGGATGAGACCAACATAGTTGGAAATATTTGTCAACTTATCTTTGGATGAAGAGGACTATCCTCCAACGACTGGGATTCTGACAGCTCAGACTAATCAGTTAGCGGATCAGTTCAATAGGTTACATATGGAAGATAATAGAGGTAATACTTGGGGAAATAATGAGGGTAATGGAGGAAATGGTGGTGGTGTGGAACATGCTGAAATGACTATTGAGGAGCATTTGCAAGGAAATAGTGGGAAATTTTCTTAATCGAACTCCAAGGCCAGATGTAGATGCATTAAATTTTCAACTTCAGCGAGCTTTAATGACTATAGTTCAGGGAAATTAATACAATGGATCACCTGTGAATGATGCAGTAGAACACATCATAACTTTCTTGGATTATTGTGACACGGTGAAGATAAATAGTGTTACTGATGAAGCTATCAAGTTGAGGTTATTTCCATTCTCACTTAGGGATAAAGCTAAGATTTGGTATAATTCAATATCATTAAGAGATGTTTCTACATGGGATAAGATGTTGGATCATGGATGCATTCTGGAAGAGTTTTTCTTTTCCCACCTTCTAAATTACTGGAATTATAAGAAAAGATTAAGGAATTTGTGTAGGATGAGGATGAGTCTTTATTTGATGCATGGGATATATACAACACCTTACTGGCAAGATGTCCTAATCATGGCTTTGAAAATTGGCAGCAGATTCATTTTTTCTATAATGGATTTGTAGATAAGTGGAGGAACTTGTTGGATGCAGCAGCTAGGGATTCATTTCTATCTATTGGACTATCTCGGGCTAAGGAAATCATTGAGAAGAATATAGCTAATATGAAGAAATTTTAGGACTAGAGAAATGCAAGAAATAAGACTAAGGCTGGATTGTATTAGGTGAACAAGACGGTTGCTATGGATTCAAAATTGGATGCTTTGATGAGGGATGTTTCTTCACTTAAGAAAGGTCAAGCTAAGGTTGTGAGATGTGGAATTTGTTATGTAATACCTCCATTTTCCCTAAAGGTACAACAGAAGCAAAGTGCGGGAACAATGGGATAGTGCTACTGCCACATATTCCGGGCTGTCCGAAATACATTAAGGCTAGCAAACAAACTCGCAGAAAATCAGAGTAATGTATATGCTAACCACTTTCTAGATAAGTTAGCATATAATTCGCATAGAAGCTTATAATACTGTAAAAATATAAGCTTAATAAAAGTGTTTGGTTTGTACAACCAAAATCATGGAATGCATTCCTCAAGTGTGCTCAACGGCAATGATGGAATGATCCATGAATTTTTAATTTAAAAGGGGATGTCTACATAGCATTTCCAAAAATTTATTGTTAAAAATGCGCAATGCATTGTTTTAAACAATAATACAAAACATTTGCGTAGGTGGGATAAAACCCAAATAACTTGCCAAGCTAATAAGATTTAGACCAAGTAATATTTTATTCCAAGAGAAATTTTAAAATAACATTATTAAAGAATAATGTCCCCAAACCGTGCCCGTGCAAAATGATGCTTTATCGACCCTGGCAGATCTCAAGATCCTGAAAGGGAATGGTGAAAAAAATATAGAATCAGTGAAAACAATCGTTGAGTAAGTAGACGTTTACTCCCGGAGGAGGTAGGGTTGCAGAAAAAATGTTGAATTAACGAAAACAATCCGCGAAAAAAATGTAGATAATTTCCGATAACTGCATAAATAATTTAAAGACAATAGTTATGGTAATGGTATGCTAAAACAATAATTAATTTATGCACAGACGAAATCCATATAAATCTAAAACCCGGGAAAAGACAATATGTCCCTATGTGTTACTCAGAAACAAATTTCTCAGCAAACATGATGTGCAGGTTCCCGCTGTAGGGCCCAAATCTCACATACATTCAAGGGTTGTGGTGAAGGTACGAAATTTCCTCAAACCACATGGACTCTGGTAGTGGTATCATGCCAACGTCCCCGGGTAGCTTTGGACTGCTTACAACTGAGGGGCTAAGGCCCCGGGTAGCTTTGAACTACTGACAACTGGTGGAGGTAATCCGACCCAGTACACAGATTCCCCGTAATAGTAGGATCCTCAAAACCATAGGATTTATTGCAGAATTTAAATAAGCACAGTAAAATGGCATACCAATATTCCAAAAAGCAGTAGACATCTATAAGCATAAATTTAATAGTAATAAAGCGGTTTTTAATTTATGCTTAAGCTAAAATAATATTAGCTTACTCCAAAAAGTAAAAATCTACTTATTGTCACCGTATTGTTGGGGTTAACAACACAATGCAGGCTTCGAGCAGTCAACCTTCCTTGAACACGCAGCTACTTGACTAGAAAATATTCGAATATTAATTTGGTATTCTATAATAGCATTTTAGAGGAAATATTAACTAAAATTCCCAATTATAATAAATTGTTTTGCCGGTTTTCCCATCTCTATTTCACAACATATTTTCAGTTTCACTTTACATGTTGGTTTCCTGATTTTTCGCGCCGCCCTTATTTTTTATAGAACAAGATCTAAACGATTTTTTACTTCTAGGCGGCAAACTTGTGTTGCCCTTCAACTGTGTTCAAATAAATATCTTGTACGCTCACACATCATGCACTATTTCTTTCTTTTATATTTTGTTGGATGTGCTTGCTTCACTTGCAAAGTTGCTTTCAAAATAAAACAATCCTGCAGTACTTTTCAATTCCTATCTCCATTCATTGTCTTGCCCATTTACCCTTTTCCATTTTTGCATGATTCTATATAAGAGTTCAAAGTCAAGAACATATTTCAATTGACTTTGCTATAAATTTACTTATACTGCTCTATCCTATTAAACCTAAACTTTGCTTCTTCACTCCATCACAATACCAACCATCATCTATTTATATTTTAACATTTACACAAGTGATCCAACCAAATACAACAGTTGCTGCGTTGAAGTAAAAAACATGCAGAGATGTGTGTATATAATCCCTTCTATTTCTTTCATGCTCAGTAACAAGACTGTGAAACTGGAAAAAATTGTGGAGGCTCAATGTAACACCCGATGAAAAACAAATTCAAATTGTTTTGAACTACGTCATGACTTGATCCCTTCACAGGGTACGTAGGCAGCTTGGAACTAATTTCTAAGTTCAGTCACGAAATAAATCACAAAATAAATCACGAAATAGATCACAAGGACGATAGGAGGAGTTGGAACCAATTTAGACTAGGTTAATTAGGACACGGAAATGTTGCGAGCGATAAGCCGGACTCGTAACAAGTTTAAGGAAAAGATTCCGAACCGGAAACGACCCAAGGAATCGAGCTAACACGTAGAAAACCGATAGGGGAAAGTAAGGAAAGGCCCGGCAGAACACGCGGATCGCCGAACCGGCCGGCCCGCGCCGCCGCGCGGCCACCGCGCGGGCGGAGAAGTCGCGACTCCAGGGCAGACCACACGTGCTCCGCGCGGACAAAGGCCTATGTGCGCGTCACCAGTGCGCCAGAGGTGCAGGAGGTGTAAACTTTCCTTCCATGGTGATTTTCTTGCCAAAAATCCGTCCTCCATCAAGGGGAAGCGGATCAAGGCAATGGGGGAAGGTTATAGAGGCTGTGTGGCCGCCCCTCCCCCATATTTTCCAGAAAACAAACCCTAGCCACCTCCAATATTCCTCTCCAAGTCGAAACCTCTCCGAACTCACTTTCCGGCAAGTATTCCGGCGACGGCAAGGTGAAAGGAACCAAGCCCTGCCCTCTAGACTCTTGGTAAGCTATTGTACAAAGTTTTAATTCGTCCATATATCTCAGAAACTCATATTCTAACCCTTTTTCCTTACTACGATTTCCCGTCGGAAAATGAACAAAAAGCGATCGGAGAAGTTGGCCGTTCGTCGTGACCCTAGGACGTCCGGAAACCCAATCCAGCGACCCTATCCTCATTCTAAGTAAGTTAAAACCTTACTCACAAATTTTCGTGGTTGTTTGTTGTTTAAATCTCGAGATATAGGCTTGTAACAAAAATCGGTTTTCAAAAACTCTATTTTCGACCAATTTCAAAGACTCCCCTAAAACTGACCTTCGGGAATTCAAACCGAGAACTTTTCAACATAAAAGTTGTTCCTAACACATTTATCTATCTTGTGTTCAAATTTCAGCCGTTGACATTAAGTTTTGCTATCCCAAATCACGCCGAAAACGTTCTGTGACAACCCGAACATTTTTAAACTGTGACAGTTTTCTTTACTCAACTTGATGCATGTTTTTCACCCATTTTTCGAATGATTTAACTTTGCATTCCTAAACAAAAGTTGTAGATAATTGTGTCTAGAGTATGCATATAAAATTTCACGGATTTTGGTGTTCATTTGATATGTCAATCGGTCGAATTTTCAAAACTGCTTTAAACCCTATTCGGAACCCGCGAGTATGCAGTGAGTTGTGGTCGATTTTTGAGTACCAAGAATTCATTATTTCCAAATTCTTAAAACATGAAAGTTGTTCCTTAACGTGTTTTGTAGTTACTGTAAAAATGTCGCATCGGTTGGTCTTGAAATGAATTTTTAATCGGCGTTGCACGAACCTGTGACGAGAACAGTTTTTAAGACATAAATTATTCCTTGCAATGAACTCGAATTTCGACTCACTTCGGAACCTTATTTCCAAAAACTTAAAACATGAAAGTTGTTCGTGTGTGTGTTTTTGAACTACTGTAAAAATTTCAGAATTTTTGGTGTAAAGACGAATTTTTAATTAAGAAAGGCGTAAACTGCCTCGAATAGGATTTTTCGAACTTGAGAAAACTCGAACTATGAAAAGGCGATATCGTTCATTTGATAACTTTGAAATACGAACTTTCGAAAAATCCCGTTCACTAGGCTGAGCCGATCATCATGCTATCATTATCTTTGAGACTGCCTCGTTAGTGGTCTCCTTACTATCTGAGATTGCCTCGTTAGTGATCTCGCGCGCTGTATTTTTGGACTGCCTCGTTAGTGGTCCTACTATCTTTTTGGATCGCCTCGTTAGTGGTTCTACTATCTTTTGAGACTGCCTCGTTAGTGGTCTCCCATTGTTTGGACTGCCTCGTTAATGGTCCTATGTTGAGATTGCCTCGTTAGTGATCTCCCGGTATGGTGTCCTCTTCTTAGTCTACGGGATGAAATGTAAAAGACTTGTGTGAGTGTTTCATTATGCTTAAATCGTATTTATCATGTCTTTAATTATGTATTTAAAATTTATGCATCTTTAATTATGCTTTAAATTACGTTTTTAAAATTAAGTCCTTAATCATGTTTTCCGCTGCTAATAAATTATGTATTTTTAAATTTACGTATGGTAAGCGAAATCTTTAGTTTAAACACATGTAACCCCTTTCATTTGTTCGTTAGGGATTAACTTACTCAGTATATTTTTATACTGACAACCGTTGTCATTTTTCTTTTACAGAGTATGTCGAGTGACGCATACGCATACACTTGGGGGGAATTTTTTTTTATGAACATTTTCGCTTTCTGCATCGTATTACTATTTACCGGGTCTGTTTAACCCGAGGTTTTGGCCGTGTTGGCCGTGATTACACTTCCGCTGCATTTACCTTATCCATGCATGATGATTTTTACTATCGTACCTGATTAAAGTATTATTAAATTCCGGATTCATTGTTGAATGTATTTAAAACTTTGCATACCCATAAGCCTTGCACCTCCTTAGCGAGCTCGGGAATCAGTGTCTTGCTAGGGAGATGCGGCGGTGACACCTCGGCCTGGGTTATCAAATCCGGGTGTTACAAGTTGGTATCAGAGCCCGGAAAATTTTTAAAGCTACTACTATTACTTTAAACCATTATTTTTAAACCCAAGTATTATTTCTTTTAAATTATTTATTTTGACTACTAGTATTATTTTTAGCCCAAAAGTTTATTTTTCTTTTTTTTAATAAGCCCAAAATCTTAGCCAAAGAAATATTAAATTTAGGCCCACTATAGAGGCCCAACCTTTAGCAATTTATTTTAAACATACGAATAAATTAAATTTTAAGGGGGAAGGGACTTGCACTTGCATGTTACATATAGATTTAAATTTCTGGATATCTTAACCTTGCCTGAAAAAATGTCTAACTCTAACCTCCCTTGTTGACATTAGATGGCCGAGCCCAACGCGAACATGGTCAATTTGATGGTGAAATTAATGAACGCATACCTTGAGGGCCAACAGCACATCAATTACTTCAAAACGCGGGTAGGACAGTTGGAGGGTAACGCGGCCCATCTGGGTCATCTTAGGGAGGCAGACCATCACCACATAACCCAGCTGCAGGAGCAAGTCGCACAGCTTCAGGCCCAAGTGGCCAGCTCCAGGACCAGAGTGATGGCTTGGAAGAGCAAATGGAGAACCTGGGCTGGGACCTGACCAACCTAACCCAAGACGTTGGTGCGGCGATCCTCCAGAACCTGGGCCCTGGCCCCGACGTCGCTGTTCCCATTGACGTATCCAGCGATGAGGACGACCCCATCGAGGATGCCCCTACCTGTCCCCTCTAGATTAGGGATATAGTTATCGATGCATTACTACTTGTACCTTCTTTGACTATTGTCAGCACTACTACGTTCATCCTACCGCGTATAACCCAAAAAGTTTCTTTTGGAGCAATAAAGGAATTTCCAGCAGTTATTTCAAATATCCTTTATACTTATTCGTGTATCATATCCACATACCCGGGAGAACTCAACCACGTAAATGCACAATAACTAGTGGGCAGCCTCCACTCATGTAAATGCAGTGAAGAGGTAACGACGAAACCGTAGTACCATAAATCATAACTAAAGCGGGACAGTTCAACCATACTTCTAAAACAACAGTAAACCACTAACACATGTCAAACACATAACTAAGCAATAACATAACGAAAATATAAATCACAAATCCCAGACAACAGCAACGTCCTCATAAGGAGGAAACTGGACAAGTACGTCTAATGCAAAACCTAAACGAAAACACGAAACCAACAGGAGACATCACTGATCGGGAGGCGGGAACTGCCGGCGCATGTAGTCATCCATCTGCCGCACATAGGCGTACATGTCGGACATGGTGGCCTGCTGCTGAGCCTGCCTCGTAGCAAACGAGTCCATACGGGTCTGGTAGAAGTCCAACCTAGCGTCGAGGGCGTCATAACGAGCCTGCCCAGCTGCAAACCCGGCGTCCATATTGACCCGCATCTCCTGCATCATCTGCAGCATCTGAGTCATCTCCTGCCCCTGAGGTGCCACAGCAGGAGGTGGAACTACTGGAGGAGGGGGTGGCTGCTCCGGTGGTACAACAAGGATCAGGCCGCCGTCATCAGGCTGCGGGCGAAGTACAGCACGGGGAGCCCCACGACGTAAGGCGCTACGCCGGTAAGCATAAGTCGGGATACGGTAGCAACGGCCCGGTGCTAGGTCGTACGGGTCTGTCTCCGGTGCAGTGCGAATCCCCTGCGACGCGCACAACCCACAGATGAGGTGAACATGGGTAATCACCCTACTCCCTCGTCCTCTCCGCATACCCCGAAAGTTGTCCTCGATGCAAGCTCCTACATTCACCCTACCGTCTCGCGCGATAAAGCAAATGGTCTCGTAGACGTGATCCAGGACAATGTGGCTCCTGGTGATCGGCCGAACACGCCCTAACCACAGCTGAGCAAGCTCCCGCCAAGGGGAGTCCATCGTCGTCAAACGAAGCTCATGCCTGTGCTCGAGCTGAGGAGGCACTATGGTGCATAAGGTGTTCCACGCATGAGCAAGAACACGTCCCTCAGGCTATGGGCGAAATACGCCATCGTCGGGCAAGCCAAAATAGACATTGATCGCCCGAGCAGTGAAGTCGAGATAACGACCACGGACCCATACCCGGGATAGGTCGTCACCCTCCCCGAGACCGCCAATGTTGGCAATAACCTCCATAGCCAGATAACCGGAGGCGACGCCCTCGGGGTGACGTGCCAGACCGGTCCACTGCAGATACTCCAAGACTGCGCTGACCCTGTCATCGCCCATATGAAGAGGATATATGCCTCTCTCAGGAACGTAAGCCCTGTTTCGACGAAGCTCGTCGAAATAAAAGTCCTGGGCAGCCTTCGTCCTAAACCGGAACCTGTCGTGCCGGTGAGGACGCACCTCGTCCGGAAGACCCCTGAGTCGCGGGCCCCGCTGCTCCTCGTCCTCCTCTGACTCGCTCTCGTCGAAATCAGGCATCGCCGGAGCGGCATGACTGGGGCCAGCCTCATCAGCAACTCGTCTCCTAGTCCTCGGAGGACACATGAGAGACGCCAAAACGACCCACAAAAAGAGCAACATCCTGCAAGTGACCCAATACCGATTATAAGACTAAGTCCCACACAAAAGTCAAGCGAAAATACGTAAAGGGCATCAATATACACTTCCAACGCGAATATACCGTAAGAACAACAAATCCTACCGTTTGCTAAGACCAACCAGGAGGTAATCTAGACAAAGGATATGCTCAAACTAGTGCCCAAACCCTTTGTGGCATTTCGTAAGTTACTAACAACACACGGAAATTGCCCACCGAATGAAACAATCATTCTAATAACAACCCAGCATATCTTACAGCACCAAACAACAGGGGAACGAACTAATAATCACACCCCAATAACAACCAAACATCGAAAACTTCATAGCCTTCCTAAGGATTCGAATTCAACAAGAATTGGCCAAAAACATAAACACATTATAACATAAACATAGGCAAGGCAACAAGAGTAACAACAATTGCCACGTACACTCGCTAATTTGCACAAATCAAGCCTAAAAGTCACAAACCCCCAATTTTTGTACACAAACCCTAATTTCCTAAATCTCCTCACAAATGAAGTCATTCAAACATAAAAGTTGAAATTAGTAAGTGGGTTTAGTAGAATCGTACCTCGATGAGTGAAATTGAAGTCGAAATCAAGCAAACAGGAAGGTAACTCGCCGGATTTAGAGAAGATTGGAGGTGTGTTCTCAAATGGAAAATGGGGGAAGTGGCTCGCGCGGAGCGCGAGCCCTATTTTCTCGAACAGAGGGAGCCGCGCGCTCTCCGCGCGCTGGGGCACATTACCGCGCGGCCACCGCGCGGGACCCGGAGTGAGTTTTATTTTTTTCTTGTTCTGCTCAATCTCTTTTGCTATACGCTCCTCACTGAACCCGGGCATACATTGACAGTGAAATACAACGACATGGGGCATCACCTGGCCTTATTCCGGGCAAGGACAGCAGAATCGCCTCACGTCCTCCTTTCGCAGGACTACAGGAAACCCTTGGACGTAAATACATAGGGACCATGAGAAATTCCGTAGGGAATAGAAACCGCTTATTAACTAACGTCCCCACCACAGTTTGCTCGTATCCATAACGAGCTCCACGACCCCCAACTGAAGAAGTATGTGCCTGACACGTCGCATGCACTCCAATCGGACGTAATCGAATTGGATGATGACTTGACCTATGAAGAAACCCCGGTGCAAATACTCGACTACAAGGAAAGGGTGACAAGGAATAAATCTGTAAAGATGGTCAAGGTCCTGTGGTCCAACCACGAGACAGAAACGGCGACCTGGGAATTGGAAGCCGACATGAGGCAACGTTACCCTACCCTCTTCCAAGACGACCCGACCACAGTTATGGGGACATAACTGTATTCTTAAGGGGGGGAGGATGTAACACCCGAGGAAAAACAAATTCAAATTGTTTTGAACTACGTCATGACTTGATCCCTTCATAGGGTACGTAGGCAGCTTGGAACTAATTTCTAAGTTCAGTCACGAAATAAATCACAAAATAAATCACGAAATAGATCACAAGGACGATAGGAGGAGTTGGAACCAATTTAGACTATGCTAATTAGGACACGGAAATATTGCGAGCGATAAGCCGGACTCATAACAAGTTTAAGGAAAAGATTCCGAACCGGAAACGACCCAAGGAATCGAGCTAACACGTAGAAAACCGATAGGGGAAAGCAAGGAAAGGCCCGGCAGAACACGCGGACCGCCGAACCGGCCGGTCCGGCCGGCCCGCGCTCTCCGCGCGCCGCCGCGCGGGCGGAGGAGTCGTGACTCCAGGGTAGACCACGCGTGCTCCGCGCGGACAAAGGCCTATGTGCGTGTCACCAGCGCGCCAGAGGTGCAGGAGGTGTAAACTTTCCTTCCATGGTGATTTTCTTGCCAAAAATCCGTCCTCCATCAAGGGGAAGCGGATCAAGGCAATGGGGGAAGGTTATAGAGGCTGTGTGGCCGCCCCTCCCCCATATTTTCCAGAAAACAAACCCTAGCCACCTCCAATATTCCTCTCCAAGTCGAAACCTCTCCGAACTCACTTTCCGGCAAGTATTCCGGCAAGGCGAAAGGAACCAAGCCCTGCCCTCTAGACTCTTGGTAAGCTATTGTACAAAGTTTTAATTCGTCCATATATCTCAGAAACTCATATTCTAACCCTTTTTCCTTACTACGATTTCCCGTCGGAAAACGAACAAAAAGCGATCGGAGAAGTTGTCCGTTCGTTGTGACCCTAGGACATCCGGAAACCCAATCCAGCGACCCTATCCTCATTCTAAGTAGGTTAAAACCTTAATCACAAATTTTCGTGGTTGTTTGTTGTTTAAATCTCGAGATATAGGCTTGAAACAAAAGTCGGTTTTCAAAAACCCTATTTTCGACCAATTTCAAAGACTCGCCTAAAACTCGACCTTCGGGAATTCAAACCGAGAACTTTTCAACATAAAAGTTGTTCCTAACACCTTTATCTATCTTGTGTCCAAATTTCAGCCATTGACATTAAGTTTTGCTATCCCAAATCACGCCGAAAACCTTCTGTGACAACCCGAACATTTTTAAACTGTGACAGTTTTCTTTACTCAACTTGATGCATGTTTTTCACCCATTTTTCGAATGATTTAACTTTGCATTCCTAAACAAAAGTTGTAGATAATTGTGTCTAAAGTATGCATATAAAATTTCATGGATTTTGGTGTTCATTTGTTATATCAATCGGTCGAATTTTCAAAACTGCTTTAAACCCTATTCGGAACCCGCGAGTATGCAGTGAGTTGTGGTCGATTTTTGAGTACCAAGAATTCATTATTTCCAAATTCTTAAAACATGAAAGTTGTTCCTTAACGTGTTTTGTAGTTACTGTAAAAATTTCGCATCAATTGGTCTTGAAATGAATTTTTAATCGGCGTTGCACGAACCTGTGACGAGAACTGTTTTTAAGACAGAAATTATTCCTTGCAATGAACTCGAATTTCGACTCACTTCGGAACCTTATTTCCAAAAACTTAAAACATGAAAGTTGTTTGTGTGTGTGTTTTTGAACTACTGTAAAAATTTCAGAATTTTTGGTGTAAAGACGAATTTTTAATTAAGAAAGGCGTAAACTGCCTCGAATAGGATTTTTCGAACTTGAGAAAACTCGAACTATGAAAACGCGATATCGTTCATTTGATAACTTTGAAATACGAACTTTCGAAAAATCCCGTTCACTAGGCTGAGCCGATCGTCATGCTATCATTATCTTTGAGACTGCCTCATTAGTGGTCTCCTTACTATCTGAGATTGCCTCGTTAGTGATCTCGCGCGCTGTATTTTTGGACTGCCTCGTTAGTGGTCCTACTATCTTTTTGGATCGCCTCGTTAGTGGTCCTACTATCTTTTGAGACTGCCTCGTTAGTGGTCTCCCATTGTTTGGACTGCCTCGTTAGTGGTCCTAAGTTGAGATTGCCTCGTTAGTGATCTCCCGGTATGGTGTACTCTTCTTAGTCTACGGGATGAAATGTAAAAGACTTGTGTGAGTGTTTCATAATGCTTTAATCGTATTTATCATGTCTTTAATTATGTATTTAAAATTTATGCATCTTTAATTATGCTTTAAATTACGTTTTTAAAATTAAGTCCTTAATCATGTTTTCCGCTGCTAATAAATTATGTATTTTTAAATTTACGTATGGTAAGCGAAATCTTTAGTTTAAACACATGTAACCCCTTTCATTTGTTAGTTAGGGATTAACTTACTCAGTATATTTTTATACTGACAACCGTTGTCATTTTTCTTTTACAGAGTATGTCGAGTGACGCATACGCATACACTTGGGGGAATTTTTTTTATGAACATTTTCGCTTTCTGCATCGTATTACTATTTACCGGGTCTGTTTAACCCGAGGTTTTGGCCGTGTCGGCCGTGATTACACTTCCGCTGCATTTACCTTATCCATGCATGATGATTTTTACTATCGTACCTGATTAAAGTATTATTAAATTCCGGATTCATTGTTGAATGTATTTAAAACTTTGCATACCCATAAGCCTTGCACCTCCTTAGCGAGCTCGGGAATCAGTGTCTTGCTAGGGAGATACGGCGGTGACACCTCGGCCTGGGTTATCAAATCCGGGGTGTTACACTCAAAAGGATCTGTTGTCGTCGAAAATCAAAACAGCGAACCAAGGGAAAGATAGTGAAAATTGTCAAATATCTGCTCAGGGTTCAATAGACAGACCTTCAAAGCTAGAAAAAGAGTTTGAGGAGGCTCACAAAGCTTTTCACACCCACTTGCATGTAGTGTCATTCTTATATTTCTATTATTACACATTCCTGTTTCTCTTCATCTGTTTGACTGGACCAATATCCTTTGCTAGGAGCAGGCATCAGAATTGAAGAAAGAAAGAAGCGAAAAATTGCTGGAAAGGAAGGTTTCAAGTTTCAACATGGCGCCCTTAAGGTTGGAATGATGCATTGGATCTGTTTCTCATACCGTTCTACTAAATCCAACCATTCTAATAATAAACTAAATGAAGTTATCAAATGACACTTCAATATGTGCAACATCAAGTTTTTAATATGTACATTCAGTGTTTTTCACTTTCAGAGGAAGTATGCATTTGAGAGAGCAGAGATACCTCATGGAGAAAATTACGCACTCAAGATTCATTATCCCTTCAAGGTATGGTAAAGTTCAATATGTCAACTCTTGTATATAGTGTGTGTATGTGCGCGCAAAATTTCTATTATTTTTATGGTGTCCAATGGTAAGTTAAAGTGAAGCTTGGTGATTTCATTGCTATGATTGTGTATATTGCCTCCACATGAGAACATTGAGAATTTGGTCTAATGCCTATTTGGCTCAAGAAATTTTCATTTACTTGATTGATTTTTATCCTAGTAGGATCCACCACTTCCTTCAGATCTCAAGGGAAACAACTTCTGTTCATTGCTTGGAACTCGTAGCAGGTGCCAATTAAATATTTGCCTCATTGGTGAAGCCAATAGCTTGAAGATCCCTATTGGCAGTGCCACAATCCATAATTTTAAACACGGGTGCATAATCAATGTAACCTTTCTTACTATTTTGAAACTGAAGAAAATTCGGAAGCGTAAATTTCTTGCAATATTAGGAGGTCTATGTGTGATGATTTTCATCTTCGTACTTTTTTTTTGTCCTGGTTTAGGATTCTGATATTCTCAGGAATGTTTACTTCTCCCTTTCAAGCTTGTGCTCTCTCCACACACATACACATGCATCTATGAGCATATATACATGTATGTCATGAAACTTCATAGTGTTTTGTTTTGAATAAAGGATGTATGTATACTAAATACTAATCCAACTGTTCAATGTATACCGTTTGAAACAAGGTAGGAAATGTAAATTCTAACGGTTGGTGTTCATTGCAGTGCCTTGGAGCTTTTCCCAATTAAAAGGAAAATCAAAGGACCTACTTGGCTCTCAATCTCAAAATTCTCTGTTATGAACTTTTTTGGCACTATGTGTTCACAAAAGATGTTCGAACACCATCGGTGGACTCCAGGCCAAATCTTATCCAGAAGAACCTATTTATGAAAAGTACATCTGCAGATCTTCTAGAATCGTCCCAGCAGCTGTCTGCAAATTTCCAGAGATTTCTATCATATTTTATGGAAAGAAAATATATTAATCCTGGAAACATGGAAACTTCTCACTATGGAAAGATTGTTCACAAGGAGGATTATTTACCTTCCATAGAGAGCCGATCCTTGCACTTCTTATAGGAATTGATCTTTTGCTAGCAAAGGGACTTCCAATTATTCATCTTCCACAACAATAGTTTTCTCCCAATTAAAGGGAAGTGCATTTTGAATTTCTTCACCAGTGTTCTTATTTTTATTCAACAGTGAAGAAGTTCATTTGTGTTGTATATTGTGATTGGTCATTGATATACAACCGAGCCTTGGGTAGACTTGGATCGACAAGAAATTTACTTGCCCTTTGGTTGAAGGTGACAATAGCACTCAAGGGGATTATCCAAGGCGTTCATCGTGGTTACTTGCGCTCATTAGATACATCTTGAAGAGGAGGGTATGCGGACAGGTTTCGTCGAAGAGAAACTTGAAGGGGGAGCCTTCAAGAAATTGGAGCAAGGTCAGGGAGATCTTCACCAAAACTAGGGAGAGTTCTGCTCTGAAAATTCATCTGCTTGGAGATTGGAGTTCGGCAGATTTCAATTCACTATTGTTTGGATCACGGATCCTGTTCGAACAAATAGTGAAGACTCATGGATTGGTATCCCCCAAATGTAGGCTTGTGCCGAACTGGGTCAACAAATTCCTGTGTTTGTTCTCTTTACGTTTTTCAATTTTTATTCTTCAGCTACATATTATCTTAAACTGAATAACGGGTGTTCACGAAAGGTGTTTGAACTAGTTAGCAGGACAAAACAGGTTTCAGGACAAAACTGAATAACCAGTTTTTATTCTTCCACTGCATTTGGGACCTAACAATTGGTATCAGAGATACACGCTCTCGAGCGAGATCCTTTTCGACGAGATGGACAACAATGGTGGATCGATTACTAGACCTCCTTTGCTGGATGGATCCAATTATACATTCTGGAAAGATCAGATGGAATCCTTCCTTGTGTCACTTGATGATGGAATTTGGGATGCCATTGAGACACGATATCAACCACCAATGATTGAACAAGAGGATGGAACTCAAGTTCCCAAGCCCAGATCTAAGTGGACACAAAATGAAAGGACTGATGCAACGAGAAATTCCAAAGCCATTTATGCCATTCACAATGCTATCAACAAGAGATCAATACCGACTCATTGCAGGTTGTAAAATTGCACATGATGCTTGGACCACACTTGCCAATACCTACGAGGGTATGGCCCCGGTAAAAAAGTCTCGTCTCATCGAATCTCAATTTCATAAATTATGCATGGATGAGAATGAAACAGTTGGTCAATATATTTGTAAAATTCGTGATCTAACAAACCAAGCCCTTCAGCTTGGAAAAGTGTATTCTCAACAGGAAATTGTAGGTAATATCATTGGTACGCTTCCTGAAAGGTTCAATGCAAAAATTGCAGCCTTGGAGTTGTACAAAGATTATGACACCTTGCAGGTTGACGAGTCGATGGGAATCCTACAATCCTGGGAGATGGATCATTGCAAATTTAAGGTCAAAGGCATTGCTTTTAACGCGGAGTCCAAACAGCCTGTCGAAACACTTGATGATGTCAATGAAGATTATGGTGTAGAGGGAAGCGATGATAATGAAATTTTTAGGCTCACAGAGCGGTTGACCCGTCTATTGAGAAACAAGATGCCCAATCAAGACCTTTTCAGGAAGAAAAGTTGTCCATCCAAGAAATCCAGACCAATGGATGAAGATAGTTTTGATCAAAGGAAAAATGATGAATACAAAGGACCCCAATGCTTCGAATGTGGTGGATTTGGCCATATTAGGGATGAATGTGCAAATCTAAAGCAAGAGAAAACTTGTCATGTCACCTTCAGGAATTCAGACAATAAATTCAACTCTAGTGAAGTGGAATATGCTCTTATAGGTGCAGACACCTGGGATTCAGACTCGGTTCAGACACAGAGTTCGAACCAGGTAACAATCCCAACTCAGTCAATACTTATTTTACTAATCCTATTTGTTCTTCGTCTTACAGAGAACAGGAAAAGAGTATTGCAAGGTTATATAAACTATATGATGAAACCTCTAAGAGACTAGAAATCTCATTGACTGAGGTCGAGGAACTTATAGTGGTGAATCAGAACCGGAAGAAGCAAATAAACAGACTCTCGGATGAAAAAGATCAATTGGTTGAGAAATCTGAGAATCTGTCCAAGAAGGTGTCTGAATTGGAAGGTGGAACTCTACAGTTACAAGTTGATAAAGACCAAATTTCAGCTAAACATGATCAATTGGCGGTTGAAATGATGGAGCTCAAAGAGAAACATGCTAAAGCAGAAAGTACTTTGGCAAGATTGAACAAAGGCAAAGCCAAGTTGGATGATGCAATTGCGGCAGGAAGACCTAGTGGAAATAGACAAGGCCTTGGATACCAATCCTCACAAGGGTCTTCATCTTGTGATAAAGGCACGGCCAAATTTGTTTCTGGAGGAATGCTCAAGGAGACCTATATGGGAAAAGAGGCTCGAAACATTATTCAATCTGCAAAGAGTCTAAGAAGAAAAAGAAGATGACCACCCCCAATACCTCTTACATGTGAATATTGCAAATTGGAGGGACACAAGACCAACCATTGTCAAAGAATCATCAAAGATCTACTTGATGGTCGACCCGTGTCATGGCCTAATGAAGAAATAAAAAAGAGAATAACTATCAGAAGAGTATGGGTGGCAAAATCTTCAAACGTTATTGAGAAAGTTACACCAAATAGGGAAATTCTTAAGGCCATTCCAGTTGAAGCTATTGATAATCAAGAAAAGAATGAGGAGAATCACCAAACAATCATAGGTGAACGGGTGAAAGCAAAAGAGACTGAAACTCAGGAGTCCAGGGAAACGGTTCAAACTCCTGATCGAACCCCACCCGTGGAACAAACAAATGTTGAGGCTGAATCTGAAAGAGGACTTCAAAGACATCATTTTATTAAAGGATTGGTCGAATATGGCACTATGTTCATGAAACATGTCGGGACTCTAGACTAGAACGCTTTTATTGATCAAGGTTCCTGACCGGGACAGATGTGGAACATTAATAAGGGACCTTGAACCTTGAACCATCAGCAGATGATAATGGCCAGAAATGTCCATTATTTTCATTCCATTTCCGTGTCTGAAACGGGCATTTGATCGCATTCCGGTCTTATATTAAATAAGAAAGCAATAGAATTGGACTGATTTATGCATATCTGTAAAAATATTGAGCTGGTGTAAAAAATGCATAAATATGTAACTTTGTTACACATTTATGCCAGAAAAATCCAAAAACATGAGAAAAAGAAAAGAAAAGAAAAAGGAAACAAAAAGATGGGAAAAGAAATGAAAACCCACAAAAATTCGATATTTTCAGGAAATTACGACGCTAGCCACAACAACGACGCTGAGCATGTATAGCGTCGTAGTCGAGTATAGCGTCGTAGGTAGAGATGGAGACAGGACTCTGAAGGAAGAACTACGACCCTGAGCCAGCATAGCGTCGTACTCAAGTGTAGCGACGTAATGGAGTATAGCGTCGTAAGCTGTCCATTTGGAGACAAAGAGTGTTTTGAGATGGAAGACTACGACGCAGTACCGATAGCGTCGTAATGAAGATAGCGACGAAGCCATGTGTAGCATCGTACCAAGCTGCAGAATTCAAATTCAAGGGCCTGGGGGGGCCTAGGGTTTCTCGCCTATATATAGAGGTGTTGACTCCCTAGTCTTGTCACTTCATACATTCCACACTTGAAGGCAGCTACAGTTCTTGAGCAGTGTGTAGTTAGGTTAGTTAGTTAGAATTTATTTTCTTGTATTATTTAAATTATGCATGTAGTTGAGCTTTGTTTAGTTTGTATTTTGTTTAGATTAGTGGTTTTCTTTATGTTTCCAAGTTAGTGTAGCCAGTTTCATACTGTTTTCTCTTATTTCAGTTTTGTTAAACTCTTATTTAAGTTTGAAATACCCAAATGATGGGTATTATCAAACCATTTTATGAAAAATGGGAAGTTAAGCTTCGAAGAGTCCCAAAAACATGAAATGGAAATGATTCCATGGATTTACTTGCTTTATTTTTGGTTTAATGACCATTTGGTCATTTTATTTTCTTTTTGCAAATGGGTTTTCTGTTTTCTTTCTTTATTTTTGGTTCTTATGCATTCTTTTATGTTTGAAAACCCTTGTTTGGGTTTGTAGTTCATGGGTGTGTGTTTTTAGCTTATTATGTCACGTTTTTGTGCATTTCGGCTACTGTTTTCTGCTTACTTTATTACTGTATTGCATTGACGAACCATGGACTTGAAAACAGGGTTTGCAATCGTAAAGATTGCATTACCCGACCAACAACACAAACTGAGTTAGCTACGACGCTAACCGCCCTACGACGCTATCCACTGATAGCGACGTAGGGCAGAGTCTGACGACGTAGTTACTTCAGGATGTGAACAAAATTTTGCCCTACGGCACTAGACCTACGACGCTATCCACTGATAGCGTCGTAACTTTTGTCTAAGGTCGTAGGACCCCAAAACTCTTCATATTCATAAAAACCTACCTACGACGCTATGACCACGACACTGTCCTAGGATAGCGTCGTAATTTAGTGCATAACGTCGTAACTTCCCCTTTTTCTAACTCTTCAGAAAATCCACCTACGACGCTACAACTACGACACTATCCTAGGATAGCGTCGTAATTTAGTGTATAGCGTCGTAGCACTTCTATCTCTTTCAAAACCATCTCTTCTCACTACGACGCTAGACCTTACGACGTAAACCACGTTTAACGTCGTAGGACCTGCTTAGCGTCGTAGCACCTCAATTCTACACTCCCATGCACGATACTAACACTACGACGCTACCTTAGGATAGCGTCGTAATCATGTTTAGCGTCGTACATAAACTCCTTAAACACCAAGATTTTTACCTCTATCACCAATCCATGACGACGCTATCCCCACAACGCTGTCCTAGGATAGCGTCGTAACATCTGTATAGCGTCGTAATTGGCAGCTTTGCCAGATTTTCCATTTCTCCATTTTCTTCAGTAATTAATTGAACCCTTAAGTCAATAATTAAAGATCATAATTAGCAATGATTGAGATTGATAATTACTTTGATTAAAGGATCTTTGTTCAATTCTCCCTAAAATATTTTTCTATAAACAAAACCTTAATGCCTTAAGCAGATAATTCGGACTGTAATTATTTATGGTGTGAAGGATTATTTAAAACATTAATTATGGATTGATTCCATAACCTTGCATGAGAAACCAATGTCTCTCATACAAGGCACTGTCTTTATTTTTATTTTATTTTATCCTTTTTGTGATGTATGAACAAACAGTGAGAGATATTACAGAATAATGTCGGCGAACGGTCCTTTCACCGGGAAATGAAGTAGCCCGTAATCTGTATAATAATTACTACTTGTTATTTTGCATGGTTTGGACAATAACTAACGAGGTCAGGCGAACGGTCCTTTCACCGGGAAATGAAGTAGCCACTCGGTTAATTACTGTCCAAATACAGTTTTATTCTCTTTATCTTAATTTCCAAAACCCAAATTCCATTCTGTAATATACATTGGTTAATATCTGTTAATATTAGCTAATGAATATTGCTGAAAGGAAGCATGTAGGTTTTTGTCAAAATTCGCAGACAGTAAGGGCCCAACTGGTAGCGACACTGCCATTTTAGGGTTTCTGCTGTCTAAATTTGCTCCATCCGAGTAGTTGGGAAGTTGGACAGCAGATGTTTGCATTCCACCTGATTACTCTGCCACCCTTTTGGCCTCACGGCCACCTCATTCTGTGTCACGCGTTCTGTCTAAACCCACCATTATATTTTGGGTTGATTAATTTTACACTTCCATATATCTTTATGCATGATATTATTATGTAGCTACTGTGGTCCATAATATTTTGGGATCCTTCCCTTGGACATTAGAAGTCTAGATTTAAATTAGATATCGCATATTAAACTTCTAACAAAAATTCATTTATAAAATCCGGATCTGAGTAAATGATAAATAAATTCCTCAGTTATGTCTAGTTCATATTCTGTCAAGGGTTGATTTTTGGGAAATTAGAAGCAGAGTCAGCGATTAGGTCTCTTCTAGACCGAAAGGGTCTGTGTTCTTTTTGAGAGTCTAGTACCTGTTTAGGGAATGGTTTTCACATCGATTATTTCCGAAATTGCTGTGTTGGGAATTTAGTCTTAACTGTCACACCGAGATGGGATCCACTTGGATTCAAATACTGTGTGATAGGTAATTCTAGAGGAACAATGCGTAGGCCTTGGTTATTTTCTAAGGTAGGGTTGAGTTCCTTTCAACTACTATCCTCTTCTGCCAAAGTCTATTTTTGAGTCCTGAGTGAGTGCATCCGGAACGAACTAACCTATTAGTTCGTTTCATTAGTTTGTATCTCATAACCACCCGGAAGGAAGTGAACACTGCGAGCGGTTCACCAAGATCTGGGAATTCTTGATCCACATCCAGTCATCCTGACTGGGGGCTTTCTTTTACTACCAGTACGAAGCTTTTGAAACTTCCGAGTGATAAGATTTTAAATGCTTTCTTTACTGCTTTCTTTTAATTGCTTTCGTAGAGGTCACTCGGATGTGTCTCTAGATCTTCTAACTGCTACTAGGACTGAGAGTTAAGGGATAGTTCAGGGTTTGATTAGAAACTTTGGGTGTGACGCGGGGGAATGATAGCAGTACTTGGCAATTCAACTAATGACTTGACAGGTGTTGCTTGACCACCACAGATGAAATATCATACCCTGGCCGGGGCAGTTACGAATCTGTGGTATCTTAGAACTTGTGGTCTTAAGAACATGTAAACTCACATTGTAAGTACCTGTCTGTTAAAGGGAACATGGTGCTGAGAGCATGAGAATTAGCTTTCTGACAGGATTATCCCAAGCAAAGATCTATGTATAAAAATGGAAGTTTAATCATGTTTTATCTACACCCTGTCCAATCTTTATTCTTTTCTCCCTGTCCATTCTGTCATCATTTTAAATCAGCTTCATAGATGCGATAGCATAGATTTACAGCTTTTTATTGTTTTTGTGGAATTATTTCAGCATGTCCTTTAGCTTATTTAACTGCTTTCATAATGTAGATTAAATTCAGTCATGTAGTTGTTACTCCAACTTCAAAAGCGATTCGAGCAATACGAGTGGAAAATCTAGTAAAACGACGTGGGACCTGCTTCTATCGCACATCCTCCAGTGAACGATCCGATCTTACTATAAATTACTGCAATTTTTGACACCGTGCGCTTTCGGGGGCACAGTTTCTTAACACGAGTAATAAAAACGTGACAACCTATAAATATATCCCTAATCCCAACTCCATCTTCATAAATTGGTTTCATTAAATAAAATTGAAAACCAGGAATATTGTGTTTCAGAAAATACTCATATAGTGGGAACTTGTCAAAAGTTTCATGGCAAGGATCTCCATAGCATGGAATTGTCAAAAGTTTCATGCCGGGGAGTTCCACAACGCTATTTGAGATCGAAGTCTCCCACATGAGTAATAAAAAGTGGAATATATCCTTAAACCCCTTTCCCAAGAATCATAACTCTTTTCATTTAATAAATTCGAACTTGATATATTTTGTAAAATACTCGTGTTAATGAAACTTGTCAAAAGTTTCATGGCGCCGTTGCCGGGGAGGATGCAGCGCCGTTTTATTAGAGAATTACATTCCTGATTGCTCATAGTTAGCTTATATCTATAAATATGTATACACGATCGAACCAATTCTAACCTGGGAATATGCAGGTACTGTCATAGCTGAGACCGTTGTTCTATGCAAAAGAGAAAGGAGACCCCAGCCGAAATCCCGTTCAACACAGAGATCGAGAAAACAGCTCGTCGTCTGAGGGCAGAAGCTAAGCAAAGGAAAAAACGGGAAAGGCAAGCACTACTCTCTCCAAGCACAAGTAGTGACATCTCAGACATGGCGGATAACCACGGCATTCCCCCAAACATACCACCTAACCCACCACTCCAAAATATCCAAGAGGACCCAGAAGACGTTGATGACGAGAACTTGGAGGATCCCCCTCCTCAGATCATACAGGGAGGTGGAAACCCACCAAATCTCGAGCAACTACCCTTCGAAGTGCCTCCACCAAATCCCCAAAACAACCCCAATAACAAAAATTTCCAAAATGACCCTAACTTCCAGAATCAGCAGTATCAAAATCCAAACCAATTCAATCCAAACCAATATAATCAGAACCCGCAAGATCACAATGATCCGAGGAATTTCTATCCCAACCAGAACTTCAACCTACATGACCAATATCAAGGACAGTATCAGGGACAATATCAAGGAGGCCCAGGAAACAATCAGCAGCCTACTGCTGCTGATTACATGCAACCCATCATAGAACAATACTTGAACGTGCCAGGCAGAGCACCAATTGTAGCCAGGAACTTCGAACTCAAGCCTGCTTTGATCAACCTGGTGTAGAATAGCCAATTTGCAGGGGCCAATCATGAAGATCCACATGATCACTTGGCGACATTCTTTGAACTTTGCAACACGATCAAAAATCAGGGCGTTTCTCAGAACACCATTAGGATGATGTTGTTCCCTTTCTCGTTGTGTAGTGGAGCAAAAACTTGGTATAAGTCATTTCCAGTAAACCAAAGGAGCACATGGGAGGATATTGTAAGGAATTTCTTGGTGAAATACTTTCCGTAATGGAAGGTGGATGAAGAAAGGTCGAAGATCTCTGAGTTCAAGATGAGGCCTGAAGAATCTTTGTATGATGCAAAAGAGAGGTTTATGAATCTGTTGAGGAAATGTCCTCAGCACGGTTTTCAGGGATGGGAACAGTTAAGAAAGTTCTACAATGGGCTGACACACGCATGGAAGCATATGTTAGATGCTGCAGGTGGGCAACACTTGTTGCACATGCCTATGGATCAAGCATGGGCCAAAATTGAAACAATGAGTGTGAATAGGTCCGGATTGAATGATGAGAGCACTAATGATACCCCTCCCCGTGGACTTTGTGCTGTAGGTACAACAGAAAAGACAGATATTGAGAAGCTGCAAGAGCAAGTGGCGGCATTGTCTGTAAATCAAGGGGCCGGCAGCTCTGCTCAAGGACAGCAAACAGATATGATTTGTGGACTGTGTCAGGGTGCTCATGCAACTGAAACATGTGAACAGGTCGTATCTGAAAGCTGTAATTTTGCAGGAGCTTTCCCATACAGACACCCGAATTTGTCATATTCCAACAACAATGCCCTCAATTCCCACCTTCTAAACAAGCCACAACAGTTCAACCCTCAGCAGAATCAAGGATTTAATCAGAACACAGGACAAAATTTCCAAAACCAGAACTTTCAGCCTCAAATCCAACAAAGACCCCACCAAAATTTCCAGCAGCCTAGCCAAAACTTCCAGAACTTCCAACCCCAGCCACAGTTCGTACCTAATCAGGGCCAATGGAACCAGAATCAGAATCAGAACCAAAAGCCTCCATCAAGGCTGGAAAATCTAATGACTGATTTCATCACAAGTCAGAAGGAGATTAATACACAATTGCAGGCCTCCATCAGAAATGTGGAGACCCAAGTAACTCAAATGGCTAGTGAAATGCAAAAACGGGATAAGGGAGCATTGCCAAGCGCAGCAGAGAAAAACCCACAGTGCAAGGCAATCACTTTGAAATCTGGAAAAATATTGGCTGGACCAAAAGGAAAGGATGATTTGGAAAAAGGAAATGAATCTGGGAAGGACAATGCTGCTGATGAAGAAGCAGATGATGCAGAAAGAGAGACAGCCAATTTGCAGACTGAAGCTGCAGAAGACGAGGCTAAAAATGGTAAAGGTGAAGGTACAATTTCTGACCCTTCACCACAAAAACATTTAGATGATAATGAGTATATGCCAAGGGTGCCATACCCTGGGCGTCTTAAAAATAAGGAACAAGATCTTAAATTCAAGAAATTTCTGGAAAGATTGAAAGCTGTTGAGATCACTATTCCCTTGGTCGAAATGATTTCAGAAATGCCCGTCTATGCTAAATTTCTTAAAGAAATGATTTCAGGAAAAAGGAAATTCGACCAGGATGAAGTGGTGGTTGTAAACAGCAGCTGCAATGCCATAATCATGAGAGTGCTACCCGAGAAGAAGGAGGACCCAGGCTGTATCACACTGCCAGTCCACATCGGAAGGACAAATGTCGGAAAAGGACTATGCGACTTGGGGTCGAGCATCAACGTTATGCCACTCACCATGGCAAAACGTCTTCACTTGGGAGTAATTGAGCCGGTTACAATGAAACTACAACTGGCAGACCGGTCAATCACTCATCCCGTTGGGATACTGAAGGATGTGATCGTCAAGACCGGAGGAATACTCTTTCCTGTCGATTTCATCATTCTTGACATAGAAGAAGACTATGAGATGCCACTGATCCTAGGCCGCCCCTTCCTTTCAACGGGCGGTGCACTGATAGACGCACGTTCAAATCAAATCAAGCTCCGTGTTGGAAAAGAAGAGCTGAATTTCAACATGGGCAAGCTGCAGAAGTTTCCGCATGAGGGAACTTGTTCCACACTTGATGCAATAGACTGTAGGAGAGAGAGAGAGCTAGACTCTGACAATGGGATTGTAATGATGATGGATGATGACTGTGCAAAGCAGGTACTGAAACCTGCTGGCGAGGAGCACGAAGACTGCAGCGCCGTCCATTTCGCCGATCCCGAAACTGGGGATTTGGAGGAATTTGATGGTGCCGAGTTCCATGACGACGCCGACCAAGAGGAGGCGGATCCTGTGCTGATACAGGATCCGACAGGTAAATCTGAATTTCCCCCATCTAATTCTCGCAAATTACTTCCTTCAGTGGAATGCCCACCAGAGCTTGAACTAAAAGTTTTACCGGAACATCTTAAGTATGCGTTTCTCGCAAAACATAAAAAATTACCGGTAATTGTGTCAGGTAAGCTAACACAAGATCAAGAAAATGCTCTGGTGGGGGTGCTCAAAAATCATGTGCGTGCAATCGGTTGGACCATTTCTGATATCAAAGGAATAAGCCCTTCTGTTTGTATGCACAGGATTTTAATGGAAGAAAATTTCAAGCCTTCACGTCAGCCCCAACGAAGATTGAACCCACCCATGCAAGAAGTGGTAAGAAAGGAAGTGATCAAGCTGTTAGATGCTGGTATTATATACCCAATTTCTGACAGCAAATGGGTCAGTCCTGTGCAGGTTGTTCCCAAGCGGGGTGGGATGTGCATAACCAAGAATGAACAAGGGGAGGAAATTGTCACACGGCCGGTCACCGGATGGAGAGTCTGCATAGACTACCGGAAGTTGAACGAAGCCACTCGCAAGGACACTTCCCTTTACCTTTCATCGATCAAATGTTGGAACGGTTGGCGGGAAGGGAATTTTATTGCTTTTTAGATGGTTATTCAGGTTATAATCAAATAGTGATCGCCAGTGAGGATCACGAAAAAACAACTTTTACATGCCCCTATGGCACTTTTGCCTATAGGCGCATGCCTTTTGGTTTGTGTAATGCACCTGCCACTTTTCAACGTTGCATGATGTCTATATTTTCCGAATTTATCGAAAAGTGCATTGAAGTTTTCATGGGTGACTTCTCTGTATATGGAGATACGTTTGAAGAATGTCTGACCAATCTTGCCAAAATTTTAAAGAGATGTGAGGACACTAACTTGGTTTTAAACTGGGAAAAGTGTCATTTTATGGTCACTGAGGGCATAGTGTTAGGTCATCGCATTTCACGTGCAGGAATTGAGGTCGATCCAGCCAAGGTCTCCATCATTTCCAATCTCCCTCTCCCCAATTCTATCAAGTCGGTTAGAAGCTTCTTAGGGCATGCCGGTTTTTACCGGAGATTCATTAAGGATTTCTCTAAAATTGTCAAGCCGCTCACTAACCTTCTTTGTAAAGAAAATCCCTTTGTAATAAGTGAAGCGTGTGTCCAAGCCTTTGACACGCTCAAAACAATGTTGGCTTCTGCCCCAAATGTGCAACCACCCGATTGGTCACTGCCATTCGAGGTAATGTGTGATGCAAGTGGTCTTGCAGTAGGTGCAGTTTTAGGGCAACATAAGGATGGGAGACATTGCGTAATTCATTACGCAAGTCATGCCTTGAATGAAGCCCAAGTAAACTACACCACTACAGAAAAAGAGATGTATGCTGTAGTCTTTGCATTTGATAAGTTCAGACAATATCTGATCGGGACAAAGACTGTAGTATACACTGACCATAGTGCACTCAGATACTTGTTTAGCAAGCAAGATGCAAAGCCTCGTTTAATCAGGTGGGTGCTGTTGTTGCAAGAGTTTGACATTGTAATAAAAGATAGGCGAGGTCGAGATAATGGTGCTGCTGATCACTTATCTCGATTAGAAAATGATAAAAATGATAAAGCCGTCAATGAAGAGTTTCCGGATGAACAGTTGTTCGCTCTGCATTTGCATGATCAAGCGTGTCGATGGTTCTCTGACATTGCTAACTTTTTAGCATGTGGGATAGTTCCACCATTCCAGCAGAAATACAAAAGGGCAAAATTCTTCAAAGAAGTAGTAAACTACTTCTGGGAAGATCCCTTCCTGTTCAAACACTGCGCTGATTCAATAATCAGGCGGTGTGTGACTGAGTCTGAGGCTTACCAGATCACCAAGAAATGCCATGAATCTGAATATGGAGGTCATCACGGTCCCACTCGAACTGCCCACAAGGTACTCGAGTGTGGCTTCTTCTGGCCTACTATTTATGAGGACTGCAAGGTGTATGTAAAAGCCTGCGACAGATGCCAAAGACTAGGAAACATCTCCACGAGGGATGAGATGCCGCAAAAGGGGATTCTCGCACTTGAGATCTTTGATGTATGGGGCATTGACTTCATGGGACTGTTTCCACCATCTTGTGGAAACTACTATATCTTGGTAGCTGTCGATTACGTGTCCAAATGGGTAGAAGTTGTCGCATTACCAACCAATGATGGTAGCCCAGTCATCAAGTTCCTCAAGAACAACATTTTTAACCGATTTGGCATACCTAGGGTGATAATATCTGATGGAGGAACACATTTTGTTAATAAATCCTTTGAGAACCTTATGATAAAAACTGGCAAACGCTTACTGGGCCGTAAAAACGCTTAGTTTTGATCCAAGAGTTGCTCAGGGCAAACGCAAGTTGGACCTCAATGAAATTGAGGAAATACGTGCGCAAGCTTATGAAAGCTCAAGGATTTACAAAGAGCGGACCCAGAAGTTGAACGATCGCCGGATTAAGCCTAAATACTTCTATGTTGGCCAAAATGTCTTGTTGTTTAATACTAGGTTGAAGCTGTTCCAAGGAAAGCTAAGATCCAGATGGGAAGGGCCGTATGAGGTGCTGGAAGTGTTTGAGAACGGTGCAGTCAAGATCCGAACTGAAAAGGGAAATCAGGTGGTAAATGGACAATGTTTGAAGGAGTACATAGGACACTACGATCCGGAGAAAGAGAGCCAAGCAGTGGCAGACCCGGCTTATATTCAATAAAAACAGCATTAAAATTATAAAAAATTTCATTTCATGTATTGATGCATTGCCTTAAATCAAAAGCAGAAAGTATCCAAAGTCAATTAAACATTTAGAGTACTAAGACTCTAAATGTGAGGATGTTGACAAGTGGAAAAAATCTAACATGGGTAATTTATTTGTCTTGCAGAAACCATGGAACCACCAAAAAGAAGGAGCAGAAAAATAAAGCAGAAAACCAGGTTCCCGGTTGGATTGACCCCATGAAATTAAGAAAATAATTCCGGAAAATTAAAGCAATTTAAAATCCAGAATAATTTTTGCAAACAAGTGGAATTAATCCAACCTATTTTATGCAAGTAGGATTTTATTAATTCAGCCCATCATAATATAAAAATATTTTGGACTAAAATTTTCTAAGTCCAAAATAAATAAAACCAACTGAGGCCCAATTTCATCTACTCGGGCCCAGTCCGCAGAATTTTGAAAATTCTGAAATCTGAGTGTTGACGGGAGTCAACTCAGTTACGGCGCAGTCCTTAATTACGACGCTATCCTAGTATAACGTCGTAGTAAATGCATAGCGTCGTAGTACCCCTTCAGCTCACTCCCAACATTATGACGCTACACCAAACTACGACGCTACACTAGCGTCGTACCAATAGTATAGCGTCGTAGTTGACTTTTTCCCTTTATTCTAGTTACGACGCTGAACCCACCCTACGACGCTAGTGCAGCGTCGTAGGACAAGTATAGCGTCGTAACAGCATTTCTCCCGCCTATAAATACCCCAACCCTTCTTCTTCCCCATTTTCATTCTTCACTCTCATTTTCTTTTAAACCCACTTCCCTGTGAGAGAACGCACAGTTCTTCTCAACTCTTTCGAACCAAAACCAGGGGATACTATGGCCAGATTTTTCCGACTCTTTCCAAACTTGGGACCGATGCCTCCCTCTCCCCCAAGGGAGTAAGATCTTTGATTTCCCCTTCCCATTCTCGAACCACCCCCCCTGTTTTGCGATTTTACTTGGCATTTTGTGTCTTATACTTGTAAATAACTTGTAATAGCATAATGTGCCTTGCTTGTTTTCTTATTTTCTTGTTTTTGGTCTTGTTGCTCTCGGTTTTGGGTAGGGAGCAGTTTCAGTTTTCCTTTAATATTATCTGTGTTGACCGAGCATGATTGAGAAGAAGATGTTTGATTTTGTGTTGTTGTTAAGAATGTTTAAAAACTTGTGGAGCTTCTGATTTCTAAAACCCACAAAAACTTTTGGGAAGAGCAGTTAGGGTTTGAAAATTTTTGAAACCAAAACAAAAAAAAAACTGAAAAATCAAACTGATGAGCATTAGGGTGTTATTTTGAGCACCATAATTTTGTTAGTTTTTCTAAGATCTTGACAAAAGTTTGAGTGTTTATTTTTGTTCAAACCCTGTTGGGGTTTAATTTTGTGTTAATAATAATTTATGCTTGCTGTTGTGGGTAAATGGAGCATTCATTTGGGTGTTCTTTTTGGCATACCTGTTGGCAGCAAGACAAAATCTTTTGGGAATAAATGTTTGCTTGTTTTAGGAAACATGGTACAGACACCCAATGGGAGCTTACCACTTTTCAATAAAAATGACCTTTTTGAAAAAGACAAAATAGTAAGTGGGTTCTTTCTTTTTAAAGATTGACCAACTTGTTTTGTTCCCAATGGAACATAAACTAATGTAATAAAATAGCAGTATCTTCTCATCATGTGGACTGCTATCACTTAGAAAATTCCAAAAATTGGGACCACAAAAACCCCATCTTTTATTAAATAAATTTGGTCAACCCTTTAAATTAAAAATGTTTTTTCCCCTTATTTTGATCACTTGAACTGGCCGCCTCCTTTCCAAACAGTTCAAGTTGAGCAGTTCCGAGCCGCCGCGTCACCATTTGCACATTCCGCGATTCGCGTTCCGTTCCATTCCATTGCACTTTCAACAATCACCTCGGGATTGTTTAAAAATTGGAAAATCAAGTTTTTGGGCACTATAGCCCATTAAAAAGATTTTTGGTCTATGACAATTTTTGTTTTACCTATGCTTTATAGTAAAATTCAAGTTGGAAATTTAATAATCTCACATCTAGAGCAAAGCTCTATGTCATACCACCTATTTTTCGTGCACTTTTGTAAATTGTTGAACTACGTTATGGCTTGATCCCTTTACCGGGTACGTAGGCAGCTTAGAAGTTTTAATTCTAAGTTCAGTCACAACATATAAAACAAACACAAGACCTTAGCACGAGAAAAGCCGAAACACAACTTCCAGGACGAAGTTGATTCTTAAGGAGGGTAGACTGTAATACCCGAGAATTTTCCAACATAAAATAAAACAATAATTAAATAAATAAACAATAAATACAATAAATAAATGAATCCAGCAAATAAATAAATAAATAAAGATAAAGGAATTTTAATTAAATAGAAAAAAGGTAAATAAATTGTACACCGAAACCCGACACTAATGAACTCGAGGATTCGAGTCCAAAACATCCAATTAGACCCGAGAATAAATTTAGAGAGAAAGTAGAAACCCGAATGTACCCCGGAAATCGGAATTCGGGAGCATAGAGGGATAGAAACCCGAGAGAGAGGCGGAAAAGCACGACGGATCGCACGACCCGCCCGGACCGAAGTCCAGGCGAGTGTCGCGCGGTGGCCGCGCGGTCAAACAAGGAAGAGCGCGCCACGACCGCGCCACACGACAGATTCGCCCGTTGCGTGAATCTCTCGCCCGAACGCGGATTTTTCGACTTTCGGTTGAACATCTCTCGACCCAAGACCTTTAGGTCAGATGTTGGACGCCCTAGGGCTTGGGAAATCTATAAATAAACCCCTTGGGAGCCCCGAACAAGTTTACAAAACCCTACAACCTTCTATACGTTTGAAACCCTAAATCCGGAGTCGTCGGAGGCACGAAACCAAGACAAACGCTGTTGGACGAATTTTTCTACAGATATCCATAGTCGTGGTAAGTCTCGATCCAATCTTTATTCAATAAACGATTCGAAAACGAATCCTAATCATCTCCTTTTTCTTTATACACCCCGTATTGGATCTATATCGTAGAACCCGACGAACGGAGAGGAGAAAAGGTGGACGGGAAGCCACGCCTTCGAATAGACGGTCCCGGACGTTCATAAACTCCGTAAGTTAACTCTTACATGGTTTTGGGATGAATTAAAACATTCAAAACTAAAAGATTAACAAGAAATCGAAAATCTGTCAACTTATACTTTCTACCGACGCAACAGATTTGATGAATTTTTCCGAACCTTAAAACGAACTCAAACGGAAAAACTTAAAACACAAAAAACGTTCCTAAGACTTAGATCTAGCTACTGCAAATTTTTCAGAATTTTTGGAGTTGATTGGATATGTGAAAACTCACCGAAACCGAGCTGTTTAAATCTAGATCTTGAAATCTTGGACAGAACTTAGGAATGATCTTGATCACGTTTTTGACATAGGATCTAGACTGCTTTAGATCTTTGGCCGAACATGAAAGTCGTAGATATTTATCTTAAGATGATCTCTGTCAAATTTCATTAAATTTGGAGTTGAATTGCTATGGTAGAATTCGAAATCTTTAAACTGTGACACATTAAACTCGGACAGAACTGTTCTCACGCGAAAATTGGTGATTTTGACCTACTCAGGTATCTCGGATTGAAAAGGTTAAAACACGAAAGTTGTAGATCTTGACGTTTCTGAGTCAGATATGAAAGTTTGGAATTTTTGAAGTTAAATCTGATTTTAGACGAATTTTAGAGTAAACTGTGGTTTACCGGAAACAAAATCTTGAAATCTTGTTGAAACATGGAATTAACCTTTAGGGTTGAAACGAGTTGAGATATTATTTTTAAATAAATACAATTGAAGTCAGATTTTAAAAAAATTAAATCCCCTTACAAACTTGATAAATTAAAATTAGGGGTGAGTGCTCTGCAGGGTGCCCCCTAACGATTCACTTCGTGCCGTAATGGACGATGGTGACCCCGCGCGCTAAACTTGAAATGTGATATTGCCAAAATGGCAAAATATAGACCTACACTCTCGTGAATATCCGTATGGGTTTCCCGAGGCTCCGGAGTGGTACTGGGTATGGCTGATACGGTTGCGGCCGCCGGGCTACCGGCTAAACTTGTTGACATCGCGATGCTATCGTGAAACTTTGAAATACCAAATCGGGGATGTAATGGGGATTCTAAATTAAATTAACTTAGATTAAATTATGTTGTTGTCCAATTAAATTATTTAAATGCTTTATTTAAATTATGGCTTTTATCTTAAACCATGCGATATGTGTTATTAAATAGAGCCCTGAGATAAAATATGCTCTTGGATAGTTGATTAGATTAAATTCAATACTATGTTATTATCATGCTTTTGTTAAATTATTAAATTAAGGGCTTTTAAACCCTACGATCATGCATGTGTTAACTTACTCAGCAATTTTGCTGACCAAAACCATTTTTATTCCTTTCCTTACAGAATATGTGGAATGAGCATGTGTGAGCACGATTCATGCATGGGATTTTGGGGAACACTTATTTTGCTTTTAAATTTCGTACTTAGACTATATTATGAACGGGCCTGTTTAACCCGTGTTTTGGCCATGTCGGCCCTTTTTGTATTTTCCGCTGCGATACTGTACTAAAGCAAATATTTCCGCTGCGCTATGCTATTATTATTTTCGAATTATATTGTATGGGCTATTTGAATTATTTAAATGTTTTTAAATACTGCAATACCTAGCCTTGCATCTCTTTAGTAAGCTCGGAGAAACCGTGTCTTACTAGGGAGATGTGGCGGTGACATCCCGACCTGGGTGACCAAAAACCGGGGTGTTACATGTTGGTATCAGAGCCCGGTTATTTTTAAAACTACTATTTTTAAACCATTACTATTTTTAAACTACTATTAATATTTTGACTATTATTTTAAATATTAAAGTATTATTTCCATGGAAAATTTTTATTTTAAAACCCATGGAAAATATATATATATATATATATTGCATTAAATTATTTTGGGGGGAAATCATCATTTGCATTTGCATGTTGCATCTCTCCTATGAACTTAGAATCTTGGCGAAACTTGAACTTAGAATCTTGGTGAAACTTGAACTTAGAATCTTGGCGAATTGAACCTAGAATCTTGGCGAATTGAACTTAGAATCTTGGCGAATATTAACTTAGATCTCTTGCTTGCACTAGATGGCTAGTCAAGACATGATGCAGTTGATGGTCAGGATGATGAGCGTTCATCTTGATTCCCACCAAACCTTAGAGCAAATGAAGTACCGTATGGCTCAATTGGAGGCCAATTTACATCACATGGGCAACTTGAGAGAGGCGGATCATCACCGCATAAACCAACTCGAACGCCAAGTCCAAACCCTCACTACGCAAAACTTAATACTAAAAGAATACATCGATGCCCACGGGCAAGACTTAAACACTATCTTTGACGAGCTACTGCCGCCGAGTTCGGAGGAGGAAGATCCTGAGGAAGATCCTGCTACCCCGCCGGAGGACGTCATGAGACACTAGAGATTCTATTGTTAGATATTATTTTGCTAGGAAAATATTTCTACTTTTGTACTAAAATTTCTTTTGAGGAAATAAAATGCCCGATTTATTTTTTTTATAAATTGAAAAAAAAAAACAAAAACAAAAACAAAAAATGGACAGATCTGTCCGTACAGCCAAAAAAAAAATAATAAATAAATAAATAAATAAATAAATAAATAGATAAATTTCGAAATAAAATAAAACCCCGAAGCGTACGACGCTTCCTAGATTGAACAAAGCACCACGTGCTAAAGTGCGACACACATATACATTTATATAAATCGCTTAGACTATACGCTAAATTCACAAGGTATCTATCCTATTTGTACCAGAATGGCACCCAGAGGAAGAGGAAGGACTCAAACCGCTCCCCAAACCACCACTGAAACCCCTACTGAAACACCACCAAACGTCACTGAACCGATTCAACCTGAGATGGAACAACCCCAAGGTGCGCAGGACGCCCCCGCACCGAACAATGTGGGCGATCGTCTTAGGACGATAGAGGAAGTGTTGATTGCGCTCGGAAACGCGCAAGTCAACCAGGGTCAAGTTGCCGCGGTACCTCCGCCCCAAGCTCGCCCTAACTACCTGCCGATGGTGAATCCTTACCAGCCGCCCCACTATGCTGGTGAGGAGGATCCAGCTAAACTGGAAGAGTGGATCCGGACCTTCGACAAGCTGCTGGGAGCAGTTAAATGTCCGGAAGGAGAAAGAGTGCACGTCGCTTCGTACTACTTGGGAGGCGAAGCCGACGACTGGTGGCAGGCAACTCAAGCTAAACTGACTGAAGATGACGAGCCCTACTCGTGGATGGAGATGATGGAACTACTCAGGGATCGATTCTATCCCTTGAGTACTAAAGCTGCCATGTACGAAGAGTTCCTGTCGCTGAAGCAAGGAAGCCAAACGGTGCAGGAATACTACACACGCTTCAAGGAGCTGGTGAGGTTCGCACCAAGGCTAGTGCCTACTGATGCAGAAAAGGCACAGAAGTTCGAGATGGGACTGAACCTGTCCGTGCGCGAGGTGATCGCGGGGGTACACTACCCCGATTTGCAAGCAGTGTATGACCGCGCTGTGGCGGTAGCACGTGTGCAGCAGCTGAAAAGAAGGGTGAGTGGGGAGTCCAGCAGGGGTCCTCAAGACAAGAGAAGCCGAGACTCAAGAAACGAGAACAACACTGGAAGGAACGAGCAACGCAGAGGGTCGAATAGGCCCCAACAAAACAACACTGGGAGGAGGTTCAACCAAGAAGAACCGGTACCGCCTTGCCCGCGATGTGGACGACCCCATCTGGCAAGGGGATGCCCGCAACAAGGCGCCTGTTACCGATGCGGTCGAATGGGTCACGTTCGACGGGATTGCCGAACTAGGCTCGAGAACATAACGAAGAGGGACGATTTGGTCGCGGGGAAAGAACAACTTCAAAATCAAAACGGGCGAAACGGGAATAACCAAGGGTACAGACCCCCTCAAAATAGGCCGCAAAACCAGAACCAGAACCAACGACCTCCGCCCCCTCAGAATCAAAACCAGCAACAAAATCAGCAGCTGAATGCGAATCAACAGGGCAATCAGACGCCCTATGGGGAGGCTGAACGTGGTAAACCAAGCGGACGTGCCTGCGCAAGGAGAAGTGATGGCAGGTACATTTTATGTGTTGAATACGCCCCTTAGAATTCTGTTTGATTCTGGAGCTAGTTGCTCAATTATAGCACCAAGGATAGTGCCTGAGTTAGATCTACCTAAGTGCGAGAGAATTAGCTTAGGAATTCAATTGCCTTCTGGAGAAGTAGTGTCTTGCTCTAAACGATATAACGGAATTCCTATAGTGATAAAGAACGTAGAATTCTTCGCGAACTTAGTAGAATTTAACTTAAGAGACTTTGACATCATACTGGGGATGGATTGGCTATCCCAGTATAAAGCGGTGATCGAATGCCAAAAGCAAAAGATCACCTTGTCAAAAAGTAGGGGAAGGAGGGTCATCTTTTACTCTCAACCCCCTAAGAAAAGTAACAAAATCGTTAGTGCACTCAAATTGAGTAACTTGATGCGTAAGGGGTATGAACTATATGCGTGCTATGTGCACAACCTTGAGGCGGAAGAAAACAAGGTTGATAGCATACCAGTGGTAAGAGAATACCCGGACGTATTCCCTGAAGACGTTCCGGGCATGCCACCTTAGAGAGATCTTGAATTCACGATAGATCTCATTCCGGGGACAGAGCCTGTCTCGAAAGCTCCGTACCGGATGGCACCACTGGAAATGAAGGAGTTGAAGGAACAACTCGAAGAGCTACTGGGAAAAGGTTACATAAGACCGAGTACGTCCCCTTGGGGAGCACCGGTTTTATTTGTCAAGAAGAAAGAAGGAGGACTACGTCTTTGCATAGATTACCGAGGACTAAACCAAGTGACCATTAAGAATAAATACCCCCTACCGAGGATAGAGGATCTGTTTGATCAACTGAAGGGAGCTTCAGTATTCTCGAAGATCGATTTGCGATCTGGGTATCATCAATTGAGGATCGCCGAGAAGGACATTCCGAAGACGGCATTTTGAATGCGGTATGGCCATTACGAGTTCACAGTGTTATCCTTCGGGTTAACCAATGCTCCGGCCATGTTCATGAATCTCATGAACAACGTGTTCCGAGAATTATTAGACAAGTGTGTCGTAGTGTTCATCGACGACATCCTGATCTACTCAAAGAGCGAGGAAGAGCATGCAAAACACTTACATCAAGTGTTAGAAATCTTGCGAAGAAATCAGCTATACGGCAAGCTGTCCAAATGCGATTTCTGGTTGAAAGAAGTGGCATTCCTCGGACACATAGTATCCGCTGATGGAGTATCAGTGGATCCGGCAAAAGTTTCTGCCGTGACGGAGTGGGCAACCCCAAAGAGTCCAACGGAAATAAGGAGTTTCCTTGGATTAGCCGGGTATTATAGACGATTTGTGAAGGACTTTTCAAGGATTGCACGTCCTTTGACCCAGCTACTGAAGAAAGGAGCAAAATACGAGTGGACCGAAGCGTGTGAGACTGCGTTTCAAGAGCTGAAGAAACGACTCACAACCACACACGTATTAACATTACCATCAGAGAATGGTGACTTCAAAGTATATAGCGATGCTTCAAAGGAAGGTTTAGGTTGTGTCTTGATGCAAGACTCGAGAGTCGTGGCCTATGCATCACGCCAACTAAAACCTCACGAGGAAAATTATCCGACCCACGACCTGGAGTTGGCAGCGGTCGTTTTCGCTCTAAAGATATGGAGACATTATCTTTATGGGCGGAAGTGTCGAATGTTCACCGACCACAAGAGCTTGAAATATATATTCACTCAGAAGGAGTTGAATTTGAGACAGCGAAGGTGGTTGGAACTTATTAAAGACTACGATTTAGACATAGCATACCACGAGGGGAAGGCGAATGTGGTAGCCGATGCCCTAAGTCGGAAAACCCAACACGTGACAAACTCGTTGGTAATTCCGCCGGCATTGTACTTGGAATTGGCAAGATTGGAGTTAGAACTTGTGCATCCTGGCACAGTGAGAGAAACGGTCAATGCCATGGTCGTAGAAACTCCAATATTGCACGAGATTCGACTCGCTCAACCGGGCGACCCGAAACTCGAGAAGATAAAAGGGTATATTGCCGAAGGAAAGGCAATAGGATTTGCTGTCCACGAGGATGGAAGCATCCGTTTTAGAGGGAGATGGTGTGTGCCTCTTAAATGTGCCGAGTTGAAACTAAGGTTGATGGAGGAAGGGCACAACACGCCATATTCCGTACATCCCGGAGGTGACAAGCTATACAAAGATCTGAAGAAGATCTATTGGTGGCCGGGAATGAAGAAGGAAGTGGCGAACTTCGTGGCGAGATGTCTCACCTGCCAAAAGGTTAAGGCAGTGCGACATAAACCCTTAGGATTGATGCAACCACTAGAGATTCCAAGTTGGAAGCGGGATAGCATCTCAATGGACTTTGTCTCGGGATTACCCCGATTACCTAAAGGCATGAACAAGATTTGGGTGATTGTGGATAGGCTAACGAAGACAGCCATATTTATCCCAATGAAAGACACGTGGACTATGGACCAATTGGCCCGAGCCTACATTGATAATGTGGTACGACGACATGGAGTACCACATGATATCATTTCCGATAGAGACAGTAGATTTGTCTCTCATTTCTGGACGGAGTTACAAAAAGCTCTCGGTACTCAAATCAAAATGAGCACCGCATTCCACCCGATGACGGATGGACAAACCGAGAGAACAATCCAAACACTAGAAGACATGCTGAGAGCATGTGTGTTGGAATTCAAAGGAAATTGGGAATCTCATTTACCCTTGATTGAGTTTTCCTATAATAATAGCTACCATGCTAGCATCGGCATGGAACCTTTCGAGGCGTTATATGGACGAAAGTGCCGAAGCCCATTGAGCTGGGAAGAAAACGATAAGTCCGTGGTGGTGGGACCACAACTTATCGAAGACATGGCTTAACAAATAAAAGTGATTCAAGGGAAGATGAAAGCCGCACAAGACCGTCAAAAGAGTTATGCCGACGTGAGACGACGAGACCTAGAATTTCAAGTGGGAGATAGAGTCATGCTAAAGATATCACCCATGAAGGGGGTGATGCGCTTTGGCAAGCGAGGAAAGTTAAGTCCTCGATACATAGGACCTTACGAAATTCTAGAACGAGTCGGAACTCTAGCCTACCGATTGGCTTTACCGCCACACTTAGATCGAGTTCATAATGTCTTCCATGTCTCGCAACTAAAGAAGTATGTGCCGGACCCGACACATGTACTTCAACCGGAGATAATTGAGCTCGATGAAGATTTGACTTACGAAGAAGTCCCAGTGCGTATTCTCGATACTAAGGAACGAGTAACGAGGAACAAAACCGTCAAAATGATCAAGGTTCTTTGGTCAAACCACGAAAGTGAGACGGCAACTTGGGAAGTAGAATCCGACATGAGAGAACGATACCCGACATTGTTCCAAACCGATACCGACACAGTTATGGGGACATAACTGCAATCTTAAGGGGGAGAGGATGTCATACCACCTATTTTTCGTGCACTTTTGTAAATTGTTGAACTACGTTATGGCTTGATCCCTTTACCGGGTACGTAGGCAGCTTAGAAGTTTTAATTCTAAGTTCAGTCACAACATATAAAACAAACACAAGACCTTAGCACGAGAAAAGCCGAAACACAACTTCGAGGACGAAGTTGATTCTTAAGGAGGGTAGACTGTAATACCCGAGAATTTTCCAACATAAAATAAAACAATAATTAAATAAATAAACAATAAATACAATAAATAAATGAATCCAGCAAATAAATAAATAAATAAAGATAAGGGAATGAGAAATGAGATTTTAACTTAAAAAGGAATTAAAGGAATTTAATTAAATAGAAAAAAGGTAAATAAATTGTACACCGAAACCCGACACTAATGAACTCGAGGATTCGAGTCCAAAACATCCAATTAGACCCGAGAATAAATTTAGAGAGAAAGTAGAAACCCGAATATACCCCGGAAATCGGAATTCGGGAGCATAGAGGGATAGAAACCCGAAAGAGAGGCGGAAAAGCACGACGGATCGCACGACCCGCCCGGACCGAAGTCCAGGCGAGTGTCGCGCGGTGGCCGCGCGGTCAAACAAGGAAGAGCGCGCCACGACCGCGCCACACGACAGATTCGCCCGTTGCGTGAATCTCTCGCCCGAACGCGGATTTTTCGACTTTCGGTTGAACATCTCTCGACCCAAGACCTTTAGGTCAGATGTTGGACGCCCTAGGGCTTGGGAAATCTATAAATAAACCCCTTGGGAGCCCCGAACAAGTTTACAAAACCCTACAACCTTCTATACGTTTGAAACCCTAAATCCGGAGTCGTCGGAGGCACGAAACCAAGACAAACGCTGTTGGACGAATTTTTCTACAGATCTCCATAGTCGTGGTAAGTCTCGATCCAATCTTTATTCAATAAACGATTCGAAAACGAATCCTAATCATCTCCTTTTTCTTTATACACCCCGTATTGGATCTATATCGTAGAACCCGACGAACGGAGAGGAGAAAAGGTGGACGGGAAGCCACGCCTTCGAATAGACGGTCCCGGACGTTCATAAACTCCGTAAGTTAACTCTTACATGGTTTTGGGATGAATTAAAACATTCAAAACTAAAAGATTAACAAGAAATCGAAAATCTGTCAACTTATACTTTCTACCGACGCAACAGATTTGATGAATTTTCCGAACCTTAAAACAAACTCAAACGGAAAAACTTAAAACACGAAAAACGTTCCTAAGACTTAGATCTAGCTACTGCAAATTTTTCAGAATTTTTGGAGTTGATTGGATATGTGAAAACTCACCGAAACCGAGCTGTTTAAATCTAGATCTTGAAATCTTGGACAGAACTTAGGAATGATCTTGATCACGTTTTTGACATAGGATCTAGACTGCTTTAGATCTTTGGCCGAACATGAAAGTCGTAGATATTTGTCTTAAGATGATCTCTGTCAAATTTCATTAAATTTGGAGTTGAATTGCTATGGTAGAATTCGAAATCTTTAAACTGTGACACATTAAACTCGGACAGAACTGTTCTCACGCGAAAATTGGTGATTTTGACCTACTCAGGTATCTCGGATTGAAAAGGTTAAAACACGAAAGTTGTAGATCTTGACGTTTCTGAGTTAGATATGAAAGTTTGGAATTTTTGGAGTTAAATCTGATTTTAGACGAATTTTAGAGTAAACTGTGGTTTACCGGAAACAAAATCTTGAAATCTTGTTGAAACATGGAATTAACCTTTAGGGTTGAAACGAGTTGAGATATTATTTTTAAATAAATACAATTGAAGTCAGATTTTAAAAAAATTAAATCCCCTTACAAACTTGATAAATTAAAATTAGGGGTGAGTGCTCTGCAGGGTGCCCCCTAACGATTCACTTCGTGCCGTAATGGACGATGGTGACCCCGCGCGCTAAACTTGAAATGTGATATTGCCAAAATGGCAAAATATAGAGCCTACACTCTCGTGAATATCCGTATGGGTTTCCCGAGGCTCCGGAGTGGTACTGGGTATGGCTGATACGGTTGCGGCCGCCGGGCTACCGGCTAAACTTGTTGACATCGCGATGCTATCGTGAAACTTTGAAATACCAAATCGGGGATGTAATGGGGATTCTAAATTAAATTAACTTAGATTAAATTATGTTGTTGTCCAATTAAATTATTTAAATGCTTTATTTAAATTATGGCTTTTATCTTAAACCATGCGATATGTGTTATTAAATAGAGCCCTGAGATAAAATATGCTCTTGGATAGTTGATTAGATTAAATTCAATACTATGTTATTATCATGCTTTTGTTAAATTATTAAATTAAGGGCTTTTAAACCCTACGATCATGCATGTGTTAACTTACTCAGCAATTTTGCTGACCAAACCCATTTTTATTCCTTTCCTTACAGAATATGTGGAATGAGCATGTGTGAGCACGATTCATGCATGGGATTTTGGGGAACACTTATTTTGTTTTTAAATTTCGTACTTAGACTATATTATGAACGGGCCTGTTTAACCCGTGTTTTGGCCATGTCGGCCCTTTTTGTATTTTCCGCTGCGATACTGTACTAAAGCAAATATTTCTGCTGCGCTATGCTATTATTATTTTCGAATTATATTGTATGGGCTATTTGAATGATTTAAATGTTTTTAAATACTGCAATACCTAGCCTTGCATCTCTTTAGTAAGCTCGGAGAAACCGTGTCTTACTAGGGAGATGTGGCGGTGACATCCCGACCTGGGTGACCAAAAACCGGGGTGTTACAAGTTGGTATCAGAGCCCGGTTATTTTTAAAACTACTATTTTTAAACTACTATTAATATTTTGACTATTATTTTAAATATTAAAGTATTATTTCCATGGAAAATTTTTATTTTAAAACCCATGGAAAATATATATATATATATTGCATTAAATTATTTTGGGGGGAAATCATCATTTGCATTTGCATGTTGCATCTCTCCTATGAACTTAGAATCTTGGCGAAACTTGAACTTAGAATCTTGGTGAAACTTGAACTTAGAATCTTGGCGAATTGAACCTAGAATCTTGGCGAATTGAACTTAGAATCTTGGCGAATATTAACTTAGATCTCTTGCTTGCACTAGATGGCTAGTCAAGACATGATGCAGTTGATGGTCAGGATGATGAGCGTTCATCTTGATTCCCACCAAACCTTAGAGCAAATGAAGTACCGTATGGCTCAATTGGAGGCCAATTTACATCACATGGGCAACTTGAGAGAGGCGGATCATCACCGCATAAACCAACTCGAACGCCAAGTCCAAACCCTCACTACGCAAAACTTAATACTAAAAGAATACATCGATGCCCACGGGCAAGACTTAAACACTATCTTTGACGAGCTACTGCCGCCGAGTTCGGAGGAGGAAGATCCTGCTACCCCGCCGGAGGACGTCATGAGACACTAGAGATTCTATTGTTAGATATTATTTTGCTAGGAAAATATTTCTACTTTTGTACTAAAATTTCTTTTGAGGAAATAAAATGCCCGATTTATTTTTTTTATAAATCGAAAAAAAAAACAAAAATAAAAACAAAAAATGGACAGATCTGTCCGTACAGCCAAAAAAAAATAATAAATAAATAAATAAATAAATAGATAAATTTCGAAATAAAATAAAACCCCGAAGCGTACGACGCTTCCTAGATTGAACAAAGCACCACGTGCTAAAGTGCGACACACATATACATTTATATAAATCGCTTAGACTATACGCTAAATTCACAAGGTATCTATCCTATTTGTACCAGAATGGCACCCAGAGGAAGAGGAAGGACTCAAACCGCTCCCCAAACCACCACTGAAACCCCTACTGAAACACCACCAAACGTCACTGAACCGATTCAACCTGAGATGGAACAACCCCAAGGTGCGCAGGACGCCCCCGCACCGAACAATGTGGGCGACCGTCTTAGGACGATAGAGGAAGTGTTGATTGCGCTCGGAAACGCGCAAGTCAACCAGGGTCAAGTTGCGGCGGTACCTCCGCCCCAAGCTCGCCCTAACTACCTGCCGATGGTGAATCCTTACCAGCCGCCCCACTATGCTGGTGAGGAGGATCCAGCTAAACTGGAAGAGTGGATCCGGACCTTCGACAAGCTGCTGGGAGCAGTTAAATGTTCGGAAGGAGAAAGAGTGCACGTCGCTTCGTACTACTTGGGAGGCGAAGCCGACGACTGGTGGCAGGCAACTCAAGCTAAACTGACTGAAGATGACGAGCCCTACTCGTGGATGGAGATGATGGAACTACTCAGGGATCGATTCTATCCCTTGAGTACTAAAGCTGCCATGTACGAAGAGTTCCTGTCGCTGAAGCAAGGAAGCCAAACGGTGCAGGAATACTACACACGCTTCAAGGAGCTGGTGAGGTTCGCACCAAGGCTAGTGCCTACTGATGCAGAAAAGGCACAGAAGTTCGAGATGGGACTGAACCTGTCCGTGCGCGAGGTGATCGCGGGGGTACACTACCCCGATTTGCAAGCAGTGTATGACCGCGCTGTGGCGGTAGCACGCGTGCAGCAGCTGAAAAGAAGGGTGAGTGGGGAGTCCAGCAGGGGTCCTCAAGACAAGAGAAGCCGAGACTCAAGAAACGAGAACAACACTGGAAGGAACGAGCAACGCAGAGGGTCGAATAGGCCCCAACAAAACAACACTGGGAGGAGGTTCAACCAAGAAGAACCGGTACCGCCTTGCCCGCGATGTGGACGACCCCATCTGGCAAGGGGATGCCCGCAACAAGGCGCCTGTTACCGATGCGGTCGAATGGGTCACGTTCGACGGGATTGCCGAACTAGGCTCGAGAACATAACGAAGAGGGACGATTTGGTCGCGGGGAAAGAACAACTTCAAAATCAAAACGGGCGAAACGGGAATAACCAAGGGTACAGACCCCCTCAAAATAGGCCGCAAAACCAGAACCAGAACCAACGACCTCCGCCCCCTCAGAATCAAAACCAGCAACAAAATCAGCAGCTGAATGCGAATCAACAGGGCAATCAGACGCCCTATGGGGAGGCTGAACGTGGTAAACCAAGCGGACGTGCCTGCGCAAGGAGAAGTGATGGCAGGTACATTTTATGTGTTGAATACGCCCCTTAGAATTCTGTTTGATTCTGGAGCTAGTTGCTCAATTATAGCACCAAGGATAGTGCCTGAGTTAGATCTACCTAAGTGCGAGAGAATTAGCTTAGGAATTCAATTGCCTTCTGGAGAAGTAGTGTCTTGCTCTAAACGATATAACGGAATTCCTATAGTGATAAAGAACGTAGAATTCTTCGCGAACTTAGTAGAATTTAACTTAAGAGACTTTGACATCATACTGGGGATGGATTGGCTATCCCAGTATAAAGCGGTGATCGAATGCCAAAAGCAAAAGATCACCTTGTCAAAAAGTAGGGGAAGGAGGGTCATCTTTTACTCTCAACCCCCTAAGAAAAGTAACAAAATCGTTAGTGCACTCAAATTGAGTAACTTGATGCGTAAGGGGTATGAACTATATGCGTGCTATGTGCACAACCTTGAGGCGGAAGAAAACAAGGTTGATAGCATACCAGTGGTAAGAGAATACCCGGACGTATTCCCTGAAGACGTTCCGGGCATGCCACCTTAGAGAGATCTTGAATTCACGATAGATCTCATTCCGGGGACAGAGCCTGTCTCGAAAGCTCCGTACCGGATGGCACCACTGGAAATGAAGGAGTTGAAGGAACAACTCGAAGAGCTACTGGGAAAAGGTTACATAAGACCGAGTACGTCCCCTTGGGGAGCACCGGTTTTATTTGTCAAGAAGAAAGAAGGAGGACTACGTCTTTGCATAGATTACCGAGGACTAAACCAAGTGACCATTAAGAATAAATACCCCCTACCGAGGATAGAGGATCTGTTTGATCAACTAAAGGGAGCTTCAGTATTCTCGAAGATCGATTTGCGATCTGGGTATCATCAATTGAGGATCGCCGAGAAGGACATTCCGAAGACGGCATTTTGAATGCGGTATGGCCATTACGAGTTCACAGTGTTATCCTTCGGGTTAACCAATGCTCCGGCCATGTTCATGAATCTCATGAACAACGTGTTCCGAGAATTATTAGACAAGTGTGTCGTAGTGTTCATCGACGACATCCTGATCTACTCAAAGAGCGAGGAAGAGCATGCAAAACACTTACATCAAGTGTTAGAAATCTTGCGAAGAAATCAGCTATACGGCAAGCTGTCCAAATGCGATTTCTGGTTGAAAGAAGTGGCATTCCTCGGACACATAGTATCCGCTGATGGAGTATCAGTGGATCCGGCAAAAGTTTCTGCCGTGACGGAGTGGGCAACCCCAAAGAGTCCAACGGAAATAAGGAGTTTCCTTGGATTAGCCGGGTATTATAGACGATTTGTGAAGGACTTTTCAAGGATTGCACGTCCTTTGACCCAGCTACTGAAGAAAGGAGCAAAATACGAGTGGACCGAAGCGTGTGAGACTGCGTTTCAAGAGCTGAAGAAACGACTCACAACCACACACGTATTAACATTACCATCAGAGAATGGTGACTTCAAAGTATATAGCGATGCTTCAAAGGAAGGTTTAGGTTGTGTCTTGATGCAAGACTCGAGAGTCGTGGCCTATGCATCACGCCAACTAAAACCTCACGAGGAAAATTATCCGACCCACGACCTGGAGTTGGCAGCGGTCGTTTTCGCTCTAAAGATATGGAGACATTATCTTTATGGGCGGAAGTGTCGAATGTTCACCGACCACAAGAGCTTGAAATATATATTCACTCAGAAGGAGTTGAATTTGAGACAGCGAAGGTGGTTGGAACTTATTAAAGACTACGATTTAGACATAGCATACCACGAGGGGAAGGCGAATGTGGTAGCCGATGCCCTAAGTCGGAAAACCCAACACGTGACAAACTCGTTGGTAATTCCGCCGGCATTGTACTTGGAATTGGCAAGATTGGAGTTAGAACTTGTGCATCCTGGCACAGTGAGAGAAACGGTCAATGCCATGGTCGTAGAAACTCCAATATTGGACGAGATTCGACTCGCTCAACCGGGCGACCCGAAACTCGAGAAGATAAAAGGGTATATTGCCGAAGGAAAGGCAATAGGATTTGCTGTCCACGAGGATGGAAGCATCCGTTTTAGAGGGAGATGGTGTGTGCCTCTTAAATGTGCCGAGTTGAAACTAAGGTTGATGGAGGAAGGGCACAACACGTCATATTCCGTACATCCCGGAGGTGACAAGCTATACAAAGATCTGAAGAAGATCTATTGGTGGCCGGGAATGAAGAAGGAAGTGGCGAACTTCGTGGCGAGATGTCTCACCTGCCAAAAGGTTAAGGCAGTGCGACATAAACCCTTAGGATTGATGCAACCACTAGAGATTCCAAGTTGGAAGTGGGATAGCATCTCAATGGACTTTGTCTCGGGATTACCCCGATCACCTAAAGGCATGAACAAGATTTGGGTGATTGTGGATAGGCTAACGAAGACAGCCATATTTATCCCAATGAAAGACACGTGGACTATGGACCAATTGGCCCGAGCCTACATTGATAATGTGGTACGACGACATGGAGTACCACATGATATCATTTCCGATAGAGACAGTAGATTTGTCTCTCATTTCTGGACGGAGTTACAAAAAGCTCTCGGTACTCAAATCAAAATGAGCACCGCATTCCACCCGATGACGGATGGACAAACCGAGAGAACAATCCAAACACTAGAAGACATGCTGAGAGCATGTGTGTTGGAATTCAAAGGAAATTGGGAATCTCATTTACCCTTGATTGAGTTTTCCTATAATAATAGCTACCATGCTAGCATCGGCATGGCACCTTTCGAGGCGTTGTATGGACGAAAGTGCCGAAGCCCATTGAGCTGGGAAGAAAACGATAAGTCCGTGGTGGTGGGACCACAACTTATCGAAGACATGGCTTAACAAATAAAAGTGATTCAAGGGAAGATGAAAGTCGCACAAGACCGTCAAAAGAGTTATGCCGACGTGAGACGACGAGACCTAGAATTTCAAGTGGGAGATAGAGTCATGCTAAAGATATCACCCATGAAGGGGGTGATGCGCTTTGGCAAGCGAGGAAAGTTAAGTCCTCGATACATAGGACCTTACGAAATTCTAGAACGAGTCGGAACTCTAGCCTACCGATTGGCTTTACCGCCACACTTAGATCGAGTTCATAATGTCTTCCATGTCTCGCAACTAAAGAAGTATGTGCCGGACCCGACACATGTACTTCAACCGGAGATAATTGAGCTCGATGAAGATTTGACTTACGAAGAAGTCCCAGTGCGTATTCTCGATACTAAGGAACGAGTAACGAGGAACAAAACCGTCAAAATGATCAAGGTTCTTTGGTCAAACCACGAAAGTGAGACGGCAACTTGGGAAGTAGAATCCGACATGAGAGAACGATACCCGACATTGTTCCAAACCGATACCGACACAGTTATGGGGACATAACTGCAATCTTAAGGGGGAGAGGATGTCATACCACCTATTTTTCGTGCACTTTTGTAAATTGTTGAACTACGTTATGGCTTGATCCCTTTACCGGGTACGTAGGCAGCTTAGAAGTTTTAATTCTAAGTTCAGTCACAACATATAAAACAAACACAAGACCTTAGCACGAGAAAAGCCGAAACACAACTTCGAGGACGAAGTTGATTCTTAAGGAGGGTAGACTGTAATACCCGAGAATTTTCCAACATAAAATAAAACAATAATTAAATAAATAAACAATAAATACAATAAATAAATGAATCCAGCAAATAAATAAATAAATAAAGATAAGGGAATGAGAAATGAGATTTTAACTTAAAAAGGAATTAAAGGAATTTAATTAAATAGAAAAAAGGTAAATAAATTGTACACCGAAACCCGACACTAATGAACTCGAGGATTCGAGTCCAAAACATCCAATTAGACCCGAGAATAAATTTAGAGAGAAAGTAGAAACCCGAATATATCCCGGAAATCGGAATTCGGGAGCATAGAGGGATAGAAACCCGAAAGAGAGGCGGAAAAGCACGACGGGTCGCACGACCCGCCCGGACCGAAGTCCAGGCGAGTGTCGCGCGGTGGCCGCGCGGTCAAACAAGGAAGAGCGCGCCACGACCGCGCCACACGACAGATTCGCCCGTTGCGTGAATCTCTCGCCCGAACGCGGATTTTTCGACTTTCGGTTGAACATCTCTCGACCCAAGACCTTTAGGTCAGATGTTGGATGCCCTAGGGCTTGGGAAATCTATAAATAAACCCCTTGGGAGCCCCGAACAAGTTTACAAAACCCTACAACCTTCTATACGTTCGAAACCCTAAATCCGGAGTCGTCGGAGGCACGAAACCAAGACAAACGCTGTTGGACGAATTTTTCTACAGATCTCCATAGTCGTGGTAAGTCTCGATCCAATCTTTATTCAATAAACGATTCGAAAACGAATCCTAATCATCTCCTTTTTCTTTATACACCCCGTATTGGATCTATATCGTAGAACCCGACGAACGGAGAGGAGAAAAGGTGGACGGGAAGCCACGCCTTCGAATAGACGGTCCCGGACGTTCATAAACTCCGTAAGTTAACTCTTACATGGTTTTGGGATGAATTAAAACATTCAAAACTAAAAGATTAACAAGAAATCGAAAATCTGTCAACTTATACTTTCTACCGACGCAACAGATTTGATGAATTTTTCCGAACCTTAAAACGAACTCAAACAGAAAAACTTAAAACACGAAAAACGTTCCTAAGACTTAGTTCTAGCTACTGCAAATTTTTGAGAATTTTTGGAGTTGATTGGATATGTGAAAACCCACCGAAACCGAGCTGTTTAAATCTAGATCTTGAAATCTTGGACAGAACTTAGGAATGATCTTGATCACGTTTTTGACATAGGATCTAGACTGCTTTAGATCTTTGGCCGAACATGAAAGTCGTAGATATTTGTCTTAAGATGATCTCTGTCAAATTTAATTAAATTTGGAGTTGAATTGCTATGGTAGAATTCGAAATCTTTAAACTGTGACACATTAAACTCGGACAGAACTGTTCTCATGCGAAAATTGGTGATTTTGACCTACTTAGGTATCTCAGATTGAAAAAGTTAAAACACGAAGGTTGTAGATCTTGACGTTTCTGATTCAGATATGAAATTTTGGAATTTTTGGAATTAAATCTGATTTTAGACGAATTTTAGAGTAAACTGTGGTTTACCGGAAACAAAATCTTGAAATCTTGTTGAAACATGGAATTAACCTTTAGGGTTGAAACGAGTTGAGATATTATTTTTAAATAAATACAATTGAAGTCAGATTTTAAAAAAAATTAAATCCCCTTACAAACTTGATAAATTAAAATTAGGGTTGAGTGCTCTGCAGGGTGCCCCCTAACGATTCACTTCGTGCCGTAATGAACGATGGTGACCCCGCACGCTAAACTTGAAATGTGATATTGCCAAAACGGCGAAATATAAAGCCTACACTCTCGTGAATATCCGTATGGGTTTCCCGAGGCTCCGGAGTGGTACTGAGTATGGCTGATACGGTTGCGGCCGCCGGGCTACCGGCTAAACTTGTTGACATCGCGATGCTATCGTGAAACATTGAAATACCAAATCGGGGATGTAACGGGGATTCTAAATTAAATTAACTTAGATTAAATTACGTTGTTGTCCAATTAAATTATTTAAATGATTTATTTAAATTATGGCTTTTATCTTAAACCATGCGATATGTGTTATTAAATAGAGCCCTGAGATAAAATATGCTATTGGATAGTTGATTAAATTAAATTCAATACTATGTTATAATCATGCTTTTGTTAAATTATTAAATTAATGGCTTTTAAACCCTACGATCATGCATGTGTTAACTTACTCAGCAATTTTGCTGACCAAAACCATTTTTATTCCTTTCCTTACAGAATATGTGGAATGAGCATGTGTGAGCACGATTCATGCATGGGATTTTGGGGAACACTTATTTTGCTTTTAAATTTCGTACTTAGACTATATTATGAACGGGCCTGTTTAACCCGTGTTTTGGCCATGTCGGCCCTTTTTGTATTTTCCGCTGCGATACTGTACTAAACCAAATATTTCCGCTGCGCTATGCTATTATTATTTTCGAATTATATTGTATGGGCTATTTGAATGATTTAAATGTTTTTAAATACTGCAATACCTAGCCTTGCATCTCTTTAGTAAGCTCGGAGAACCCGTGTCTTACTAGGGAGATGTGGCGGTGACATCCCGACCTGGGTGACCAAAAATCGGGGTGTTACACTCTAAATGTGAGGATGTTGGTTTCCAAACTTGAATGGTTTCTGAGAAATTATAAAATTGGATTCATCACCCTCTATCTTTTCAGGGACAACATTTTCCAAATCCCGGACCCAGTGCCCGGAGGGACCCAGCTGCTGGACCTTCCACTAGAGCTGCTAGGAGAAATTCTCTCCCGAATCGGGGAGGATGAGATGAAGGAAGTGTTCAGAGCTAGGGAAACTTGCACGAAGCTGAGGGACGCAGGCGATCTCACCATTGTCTACAAGCGGTGTGAACTGGAACTCTCCTCCGTGAAAATGTGGCAACAACGTATTCGGAGGCAGAAGGAAGAATTTCTGCAGAAATGCATAGAGGCAGAAAATTTCAACCTTCAGATCGTCCCGGCAATAGAAGCATTTACAGGAGGAGATGAAGAGCAAGCCTGCGAGATGCTGTGACTGGGGATAGAGGATAATCACAAAGCGTCAATCTTTGTGCGAGGGCTGATGTTGTTAAGTAAGCACGATGAGAGCCAAGTTCTTCTAGGGATCAAAATGATCGACGAAATGGCAACTGATAGATCAATCCTGGCCTACACAGCCACCAACACCATCTCATGGCTGGCAGATAACCTGGACACCCCTGGTCTATTTGAAGGCCAAGCAATTCGGAACTACTGCCCAAGGGGACGAGGACACCCGGTAGAACACAATGGCTGGTGCTTGCGATGTGACTTGACAGACTTCATCTTCTGGAGCAGAATCTTCTTTCCCTAGGAGCGGAGGAGTGGAGGAGAAATGAATCCTAAAATGCTTTATTTAAACAACATCATATGAGGGAATTCTTCTTTTGTATGCAGGTTCGTACTAACTGCATAAGAATCTCTTGTAAATGATGTAATTTATCGCTTTCCATGAATGGAACTCAAGCTTTGAGATCCGGAAACATTTTTTTTATTTATTTCTTTTAAAAAGATGTCTGACAGTCCGAGATGAATAAGTGATTGTCAGGCCAAAAATTGCTGTTGACATACCTAATATCTTAACAGTGCCTCTTTACCGCTTTAAATTTAATAACCAGCAAAAAGTATGCATAAATCCGTTCTAAATTCACATGTTGAATTTAGGCTCGTGATTAAATTTTCAAACTTTTAAATCGGGATAATATAATTGAGAATATGCATGACATGAATTCCTAAGGTTTTGAGCTATAAAATTTAATGATGCGATCAGCTTATTGGGTAATAAATCTTCATGTTGAAAATTTCGATTGAATATTGTTGGAATTAAGCTTTGATTAAATTTGAGAATATTGTATGACATGAATCAATCCAACCTTGTGAGAATTGAGCCATGAGTCATTTTTACTCATTTATCTTCTTTGATGTGTGAATCGATTTGATTAAAGGAAACTAGAACTTGCGATTGGGACCAATTCAAGACCATGCCATATTCCTAAAATCGAGCATATGATCGAGGCACCTAGAAAACCAAAATTTTGGCCTTCTTTTGAAATCCAAACCCAAAAATATTTCCCCTTTAGGATTAACCAATTTGAGCCTTTAAGCCTAATTTTTCTTGAAACCCTCTATATTTTTCCTAGCCTACAAAAAGACCAAAATATTCAACCCAAGTGTGCAAGGATAAATTTTATCAAGGCATTAAATTTGTGATCATAAAAAATGTATTAATCGGTAATGCTATAAGCCGATTAAAAAAAAATGTTGAATTCAATTCAACAAAAATAAATTGCAAATGACAAAGTAATTAGACATAGTCTAATGTCATGCAATAGTAAAGAAAAGCAAAAGAAAGAAGAAACATTGATGATCATAAATTTTAAATAAAAAATGCCAAGTTATGATAGTATTAATTCTTGCCACTTCTTAGCCCAATAATTCCCTTCCTCACCTAATGTTACAACCGTATGCCCCATTACAACCCTTAAATAAGACCTCATGATCTCGATTTGAGGAAATGAGCCGGTGGCGAGTTGGTCTAATTGCAAGCTTATGGGATAATTTAATTAAATTTGATTCTGAGCGTTCATGATTAAACCCCATTTGAGAGTGAGTGAATTTTCCAATTCTCTTATATGTGAGGCTTTGTTCCATTAATCATATTTGTGTCATACCTTAATTCTCACTCTTAATCTTTGCATCTCTCAAACATGATATTCATGAAGGATTGACAATAATGCTTGATTTATAGGCCCGATGTAGTGAGCAAGTATCATTTCATTAAACATTGCAATCAAGGGAATTTAATACTTGTAGTTTTTGATTATCTTATCCCAATCCAAAAAGAATGTGATTTATGAAGCCACGAAAATGAATTGAATATGTAGAGTCCGTGTTCTTAGGAACATTGACTCTGACTGCTCGGGGACAATCAGTATTAAATGTGAGGATGTTGATAATGGCCAGAAATGTCCATTATTTTCATTCCATTTCCGTGTCTGAAACGGGCATTTGATCGCATTCCGGTCTTATATTAAATAAGAAAGCAGTAGAATTGGACTGATTTATGCATATCTGTAAAAATATTGAGCTGGTGTGAAAAATACATAAATATGTAACTTTGTTACACATTTATGCCAGAAAAATCCAAAAACATGAGAAAAAGAAAAGAAAAGAAAAAGGAAACAAAAAGATGGGAAAAGAAATGAAAACCCACAAAAATTCGATATTTTCAGGAAATTATGACGCTAGCCACAACTACGACGCTGAGCATGTATAGTGTCGTAGTCGAGTATAGCGTCGTAGGCAGAGATGGAGACAGGACTCTGAAGGAAGAACTACGACGCTGAGCCAGCATAGCGTGGTACTCAAGTGTAGCGACGTAATGGAGTATAGCGTCGTAAGCTGTCCATTTGGAGACAAAGAGTGTTTTGAGATGGAAGACTACGACGCAGTACCCATAGCGTCGTAATGAAGATAGCGACGAAGCCATGTGTAGCGTCATACCAAGCTGCAGAATTCAAATTCAAGGGCCTGGGGGCCCATGGGCCTAGGGTTTCTCGCCTATATATAGAGGTGTTGACTCCTTAGTCTTGTCACTTCATACATTCCACACTTGAAGGCAGCTACAGTTCTTGAGCAGTGTGTAGTTAGGTTAGTTAGTTAGAATTTATTTTCTTGTATTATTTAAATTATGCATGTAGTTTAGCTTAGTTTAGTTTGTATTTTGTTTAGATTAGTGGTTTTCTTTATGTTTCCAAGTTAGTGTAGCCAGTTTCATACTGTTTTCTCTTATTTCAGTTTTGTTAAACTCTTATTTAAGTTTGAAATACCCAAATGATGGGTATTATCAAACCATTTTATGAAAAATGGGAAGTTAAGCTTCGAAGAGTCCCAAAAACATGAAATGGAAATGATTCCATGGATTTACTTGCTTTATTTTTGGTTTAATGACCAATCATTTTATTTTATTTTTGCAAATGGGTTTTCTATTTTCTTTCTTTATTTTTGGTTCTTATGCATTCTTTTATGGTTGAAAACCCTTGTTTGGGATTGTGGTTCATGGGTGTGTGTTTTTAGCTTATTATGTCACGTTTTTGTGCATTTCGGCTACTGTTTTCTGCTTACTTATTACTGTATTGCATTGATGAACCATGAACTTGAAAACAGGGTTTGCAATCGTAAAGATTGCATTACCCGACCAACAACACAAACTGAGTTAGCTACGACGCTAACCGCCCTACGACGCTATCCACTGATAGCGACGTAGGGCAGAGTCTGACGACGTAGTTACTTCAGGATGTGAACAAAATTTTGCCCTACGGCACTAGACCTACGACGCTATCCACTGATAGCTTCGTAACTTTTGTCTAAGGTCGTAGGACCCCAAAACTCTTCATATTCATAAAAACCTACCTACGACGCTATGACCACGACATTGTCCTAGGATAGCGTCGTAATTTAGTGCATAACGTCGTAACTTCCCCTTTTTCTAACTCTTCAGAAAATCCACCTACACGCTACAACTACGACCCTATCCTAGGATAGCGTCGTAATTTAGTGTATAGCGTCGTAGCACTTCTATCTCTTTCAAAACCATCTCTTCTCACTACGACGCTAGACCTTACGACGTACGTTTAACGTCGTAGGACCTACTTAGCGTCGTAGCACCTCAATTCTACACTCCCATGCACGATACTAACACTACGACGCAACCTTAGGATAGCGTCGTAATCATGTTTAGCGTCGTACATAAACTCCTTAAACACCAAGATTTTTACCTCTATCACCAATCCATGAAGACGCTATCCCCACAACGCTGTCCTAGGATAGCGTCGTAACATCTGTATAGCGTCGTAATTGGCAGCTCTGCCAGATTTTCCATTTCTCCATTTTCTTCAGTAATTAATTGAACCCTGAAGTCAATTAAAGATCATAATTAGCAATGATTGTGATCGATAATTACTTTGATTAAAGGATCTTTGTTCAATTCTCCCTACAATATTTTTCTATAAACAAAACCTTAATGCCTTAAGCAGATAATCCGGACTGTAATTAATTATGGTGTGAAGGATTATTTAAGACATTAATTATGGATTGATTCCATAACCTTGCATGAGAAACCAATGTCTCTCATACAAGGCACTGTCTTTATTTTTATTTTATTTTATCCTTTTTGTGATGTATGAACAAACAGTGAGAGATATTACATAATAATGTCGGTGAACGGTCCTTTCACCGAGAAATGAAGTAGCCCGTAATCTGTATATTAATTATTGCTTGTTATTTTGCATGGTTTGGACAATAACTAACGAGGTCAGGCGAACGGTCCTTTCACCGGGAAATGAAGTAGCCACTCGGTTAATTACTGTCCAAATACAGTTTTATTCTCTTTATCTTAATTTCCAAACCCAAATTCCATTCTGTAATATACATTGGTTAATATCTGTCAATATTAGCTAATGAATATTGCTGAAAGGAAGCATGTAGGTTTTTGTCAGAATTCGCAGACAGTAAAGGCCCAACTGGTAGCGACACTGCCATTTTAGGGTTTCTGCTGTCTAAATTCGCTCCATCCGAGTAGTTGGGAAGTTGGACAACAGATGTTTGCATTCCACCTGATTACTCTGCCACCCTTTTGGCCTCACGGCCACCTCATTTTGTGTCACGCGTTCTGTCTAAACCCACCATTATATTTTGGGTTGATTAATTTTACACTTCCATATATCTTTATGCATGATATTATTATGTAGCTACTGTGGTCCATAATATTTTGGGATCCTTCCCTTGGACATTAGAAGTCTAGATTTAAATTGGATATCGCATATTAAACTTCTAACAAAAATTCATTTATAAAATCCGGATCTAAGTAAAGGATAAATTCCTCAGTTATGTCTAGTTCATATTCTGTCAAGGGTTGATTTTTGGGAAATTAGAAGCAGAGTCAGCGATTAGGTCTCTTCTAGACCGAAAGGGTCTGTGTTCTTTTTGAGAGTCTAGTACCTGTTTAGGGAATGGTTTTCACATCTATTATTTTCCGAAATTGCTATGTGTTGGGAATTTAGTCTTAACTGTCACACCGAGATGGGATCCACTTGGATTCAAATACAGTGTGATAGGTAATTCTAGAGGAACAATGCGTAGGCCTTCGTTATTTTCTAAGGTAGGGTTGAGTTCCTTTCAACTACTATCCTCTTCTGCCAAGTCTATTTTTCAGTCCTGAGTGAGTGCATCCGGAACGAACTAACCTATTAGTTCGTTTCATTAGTTTGTATCTCATAACCACCCGGAAGGAAGTGAACACTGCGAGCGGTTCACCAAGATCTGGGAATTCTTGATCCACATCCAGTCATCCTGACTGGGGGCTTTCTTTTACTACCAGTACGAAGCTTTTGAAACTTCCGAGTGATACGATTTTAAATGCTTTCGTTACTGCTTTCTTTTAATTGCTTTCGTAGAGGTCACTCGGATGTGTCTCTAGATCTTCTAACTGCTACTAGGACTGAGATTTAAGGGATAGTTCAGGGTTTGATTAGAAACTTTGGGTGTGACGCGGTGGAATGATAGCAGTACTTGGCAATTCAACTAATGACTTGACAGGTGTTGCTTGACCACCACAGATGAAATATCATACCCTGGTCGGGGCAGTTACGAATCTGTGGTATCTTAGAACTTGTGGTCTTAAGAACATGTAAACTCACATTGTAAGTACCTGTCTGTTAAAGGGAATATGGTGCTGAGAGCATGAGAATTAGCTTTCTGACAGGATTATCCCAAGCAAAGATCTGTGTATAAAAATGGAAGTTTAATCGTGTTTTATCTACACCTTGTCCAATCTTTATTCTTTTCTCCCTGTCCATTCTGTCATCATTTTAAATCAGCTTCATAGATGCGATAGCATAGATTTACAGTTTTTTATTGTTTTTTGTGGAATTATTTCAGCATGTCCTTTAGCTTATTTAATTGCTTTCATAATGTAGATTAAATTCAGTCATGTAGTTGTTAGTCCAACTTCAAAACCGATTCGAGCAATACGAGTGGAAAATCTAGTAAAACAACGTGGGACCTGCTTCTATCGCACATCCTCCAGTGAACGATCCGGTCTTACTATAAATTACTGCAATTTTTGACACCGTGCGCTTTCGGGGGCACAGTTTCTTAACACGAGTAATAAAAACGTGACAACCTATAAATATATCCCTAATCCCAACTCCATCTTCATAAATTGGTTTCATTAAATAAAATTGAAAACCAGGAATATTGTGTTTCAGAAAATACTCATATAGTGGGAACTTGTCAAAAGTTTCATGGCAAGGATCTCCATAGCATGGAATTGTCAAAAGTTTCATGCCGGGGAGTTCCACAACGCCATTTGAGATCGAAGTCTCCCACATGAGTAATAAAAAGTGGAATATATCCATAAACCCCTTTCCCAAGAATCATAACTCCTTTCATTTAATAAAATCGAACTTGATATATTTTGTAAAATACTCGTGTTAATGAAACTTGTCAAAAGTTTCAGCAGAGTTTCAAAGGCATGAATAAATAAGTTCATTAATTCAGTCTCTTTGCTTTTATTTCAGGAAACAGATAAACTGGAGCCGAAGAAGGAGCCCAAATTGAAGCTGCTGATGCAGGCAGAAGAATACCGGAAGGGCCCGGGTCTCATTAATTTGGGACCCACCTTATCTAACTGAATCCGGAAGAAAGGAGACCTCAAGATGCACATACGGATCAAAACAGCATAAGGAGGTCAAAAGGAGGGTCCCACAACCGCCGCCGCCATCGCCGGAGGTTCGCCGGAGCTCCGGTGAAGTTGCAGGAATCTGACCGGAACTTCGCCGGGAAAGTCGCCGTCGCCGGTCAACGGCCGGTCAACTCCAGAACAGTGATCAGAGTTGCTGGGTCCAGCCGGATGAAAGATGGATGGAATTTCTTCACTGCCTATGACTCCAAGTGTGTCATGACATCCATGTCATCCCCACCCCCTTGGGGAGGTTGATCCATCAACCGATCAGCTTCAAACTCCTCGTTCCGCTCATAGAGTGAAAGATCTGCAACATTGAATGTCGGATGAACATTGTAGTGAGAAGGTAGTTCAATCATGTACGCATTTTCGTTGATCTTTTCCAGCACTTTGAATGGTTCATCTCCGCGGGGAGCGAGTTTTCCATGTCTTTGGGCTGGGAATCTCTCCTTTCAGAGATGAACCTAAACCCAATTTCCAGGTTTTAGGATCAACTTCTTCCGGCCCCGATTGGCATATTTGGCATAGCTCTCAGCAGCTTTGGCCAGACTATCGTGCACATCTTTGTGTAGGTTCTTGATTGCTGTGGCCCTGTCCCCGCCATTAAAATTAAGATGCTCACTACAGGGTAGTGGCAGAAGGTCGACTGGGGTTAGCGGGTTAAAACCATATACAACTTCAAAAGGAGATACATGAGTGGCACTATGGACATGTCTGTTATATGCAAACTCTATGTGTGGTAGACATTCGTCCCAGCTTTTTGAGTTGGAGGATGTGATAATTCTGAGTAGATTACCCAGCACTCTGTTGATCCCCTTTGTTTGGCCATCCGTTTGAGGGTGGTATGATGTTGAGAACAGTAGCTGCGTGCCCATCTCTCTCCAGAATCCTTTCCAGAAATAGCTAATGAATTTTGTATCTCGATTGGATACAATGGTTTTCGGTGCTCCATGAAGACGTACCACTTCCCTGAAGAACAGTCTGGCTATATGTCAGGCATCATTTGTCTTTGCACATGGAATGAAATGTGCCATCTAAGAAAAGCGATCTACTGCCACAAAAATTGAATCTTTAGCTCGGGCGGTCCGTGGTAGCCCAAGTACAAAGTCCATCGAGATGTCCAGCCAGGGTCCTTGAGGCACAGGCAATGCTTGGTATAGACCATGAGGTTTCACAGTTAATTTAGCCTTCAGACAGACCAAACACTTGGCAATATAATCAGAAACCTGCTTCTGCATTCCCGGCCAGTAAAATCTTTCAGAAAGTACTCCCATAGTTGCATGTTTCCCCAAAATGTCCCATGAGGTCTCCCCCTTGAGCTTCCTGGATCAGCAACTCCCTAATGGATCCCCTTGGGATGCACAGTCTGTTAACAAAATAAAGAAATCCATGTAGGCGGCAGTACTCCTTGTACCCCTTCTGTTCTGTCAGTTTGAAAATTTCCTTGAAGTCTTCGTCAGTGGCATACTGAGTCTTGACTTGCTCAAATCCAAATAGCTTAATTGTTGCAAACGATGCCAACGCTAGTCTTCGGGACAGCGCATCTGCAACCACATTGTCTTTGCCTTTCTTATACTGATAACATACGGGAAGGTCTCAATAAACGTGCTCCAACGGGCATGTCTCTTGCTCAGTTGACCTTGAACTTTGATATGCTTGAGCGTCTCGTGATCAGTATGAATGATGAACTCTCGGCCTCGGAGGTAGTGCCGCCATGTCCTTAATGCTTGCACGATAGCATATTATTCCTTGTCATACGTGGAGTAGTTTAGCTGTGCTCCACTGAACTTTTCGCTGTAATATGCTATCGGGCGTCCTTCTTGAAGCAACACCGCTCCCATCCGGTTCCCGATGCATCAATTTGGACCTCGAATGGCAATTCGAAGTTTGGCAGTCCTAGAACAGGTGCATGGGTCAACTTGTCCTTAAGTTCATCAAAGGCCTTCTGTTGCGCCGGCCCCCATTTGAACGGTTTTTCCTTTTTGAGCAGTGAGGTGATTGGGGCGGCAATCACACTGAATTGAGGGAGGAATCTCCTAAAGAACCCGCTTAGACCCAGAAAGCTTCAAACCTCGTGTACGGTGGTCGGCGGTTTCCACTCAGAAATTGCCCTAATCTTCGATTCATCAACTTTAAGCCCATCCTTGCCCACCAAAAATCCAAGGAATGTGACCTCCGAAACACAGAAGGTGCATTTCTCGAAATTTGGGTACAGTCACACTTCTCGCAGTTCGTTCAAAACCTGTTGAACAAGAGAAACGTGATCAGATTCCGTGCAACTGTATACAAGGATATCATCGAAATAAACTACAACAAATTTGCCAATGAATTGTCTCAATGTTTCGTCAAAGGCATAAATGTGGAAAGTGCATTAGTGAGGCCGAATGGCATAACAAGCCATTCGTAAAGCCCAAATTTCGTCTTGAAAGCAGTTTTCCATTCGTCTCCGGGTTGCATCCGGATCTGATGGTAGCCACTCTTCAGATCGATCTTGGAAAATACGCTTGCTCCACCAAGCTCATCAAGCATGTCGTCCAATCGTGGAATAGGATGGCGGTATTTGACGGTGATGGCATTGACAGCCCTGCAATCGACGCACATCCGCCATTCTCCATTCTTCTTCGGCACTAATAGCACAGGGGCGGCACATGGTGACAAAATTTCCCGTACCCAACCCTTCTCAAGTAATCCTTGAACCTGTCGTTGAATTTCCTTTGTTTCCTCAGGATTCATCCGGTAGGGCGGGTCGGTTAAGAAAGGAGGCTCCTGGCATGAAGTCAATCCTGTGCTCCACGCCTCGAAGTGGTGGTAATCTAGCAGGCACCTCTTCTAGAAATACATCCTTGTTGCATTCAAGCATCCTAGCAAAATTTTCAGACAATTCAGGTGCAATATTGGTAGTTCTATTAACAGATTCATTAGGCTTAACTAAAGCAAGGAAACAGTGATCTGCAAAGCCGGGTTCTAGCGCTGCTTGCTTGAAGTCTGTTTTGGTCAGTATCAGACACTGACTTTCATCATTTGTTTCTTCGGTGGTCTGGCCCACCTTGGCCTTGCCCTTGGCAATGGCTTTGGCAAGCTCTTCCGCTTTTGCCATATTCGCCCTAAGCTTCTCCTGATCAAGTCTTACAAGTTTTACAGGCAGAGGCTTAAACGGATAATCCTTTTGTCCATGCTTAAAGTACAAAACATTGGATTTGCCCCCATAAGTGGCATCCTTATCAAATAACCACGGTCGGCCTAACAAGACATGGCATGCGTTCAACGGGACGACGTCGCATGAAAAATCGAAAAACGTAAAAAGTTGGCAGAATCTGTTCTAGACCATTTCGGACTTAATAATTTTGAATTTGGCAAATCTGGGCACATATCTGGATTCCTCATGTTGATTAGATGAATTTGCATATGTGGATCATCAAAATCGGAGTTCATATGACAAAGTTATGATTATTTGAAGTTTTGGTGTTGTTCTTCATCAAAATCCGAAAATTTCATCAACTTTGGTTTATGATTCTGAATTTTGGATGTTAATGGACTATATTATGTATTAATGATGCAAGTTGATGAGTGTGTTTACGCCATTAATTAAAATTTTCATCAAGAATTCCAAATTGAGAGTTTGAGTGTTCATCTTCTTCATTGCACCACCTTGCTTGTTCATCCACCTTCAAGCTTGTTCATCCAAATCTTCAAGGGTGTTTTTGAACAAATTTACTTGATCCAAAAATCAGATTTTGTAAAGTGTTGAGGGGACAAATCGGCACATTGAGAAGTGTCCACCGCCCACTGCCTTATTTTGTGTAATGCACTTGATTACTTGGGAAACATATTGCCATCATCATCCCATCATTCAAGTCCAACAAAGTCAAAAATTGTGGGCACAACTTGCCGTCCCAAAAGGCCTCTAACGACGCCAAACACACCACCCCTCTAATGACCCAATCCCTCTTATGACCTCAAACACCCTCTAATGACCCAAACCTCTCATGACCTCAAACACCCCTCTAATGACCTCAAAGGTCCTCTAATGACCTAAACCTCTATGTCCCAATACCTCCTCTAATGACCCAATCCCCCCCTCGTGACCCAAGCCCTCTAATGACCTAAACCTCTTTGTCTTCAAGCACCCCCCTCTAATGACCTAAACCTCTCCTCATGACCTTAACCTCTCTAACGACCTAAACCTCTCGTCATGACACGTTACCCCTTTAGCGTCATAGAGGAAAATCTTATCCCAAAATTTTTTCCGTCATCGTACTTCTCTCGTATTGATCCGAAAACTTTTTGTAAGTCAGATATATACAGTTGGCACTTGGTTCCACTGATTTATTTTTAAATCACGAACACAGAGTTGAAATTTTAATCGGGCAATGTTCCGCTCTTAAAATTCCTCTCATAACAAGTGAAACCTAACTGTTGAAATTCCTCCGGAAAATTTTATCTGATAATATTGGAGAGTACCCTAGAAAATATTTTACCAAGTACTAATATTGGGAAACCAGTGTGATCTATTCGGGAGTCGAGTGTAGTGAGATTTCTTTTCAGTATTTTTAAGCTCCACCCCCAAATTTTTACCCTTGTGAGGATTTTGGAATTTAACGTGTGAATTGCGATTAATCACTGTAACACTAAATCCTTACATTGTGATCACATATATTCAGTACATTAATATCTGTAATTATTTTCTCTTCATTTTATTTTATTTTGGTCTAGTCCATTTTATCGAGTCTAGTAGTGTGGCAACAGTCTTGTTTTCAACCTCAATCTCAAGTGTGGTTGAAATCTTCACGGAAGCATCGGACCAAAGGAGTGAAAATCGAGAGTGCTTCTTGAGTGACAATTTTAACTGTTGTACAATTGCTACTAACGTTTTATACATATATCCGTAGTTTTTTTTTCTATTTTTATTGTGCAGCCGTGGCAGGTACAACTGACTTAGCTATGATGGAATTAATGAAAAGTCTCAATGCCAACATGCAGAATTTGAATTCCCAATTCCATCAGTTCAACCGGAAACCCAATCACCTTGAAGACAAGTTTGATCATTTAACGGCCGAATTTTCAGGTTTTAAAGAACAAGTTGATCAGTCTGAGCAGAAAATGGAAAGAGAAATCCAAGAGCTCAATGGAAAAATTGAAGAAGTAGCCATTGATTCAGAAGAAAAATTGGAGCAACATGCCGCACTTCTTCATGCAGAAATTACTGAGACTAATCTCCGAAGCAGAGTCATCCATTGCAGTCTTTATGAACATTGTGCAAATTTATCTGCAAACATTGAAATTCAATTGACTGAAAATTTAAAAGATGAATTTGAGAAGTTTGCAGGTGAAACAGACGGAAAGATGGAATATGATATGATGAGACTCGAAGAATGGCTTGAACAACAGATTTTTAATCAATTTACAAGCACTTCGAGTAATGAAATCACAGAAATCATTATCCGTCACAGGGAAGATTTATCTGATGAATTTCATTTGGCATTAAATAATTTATCTGAAAAACTTACCGGCAAAATTCATCTTGTTGCAGAAGAAATTCAACAGCAAGTGACTGACCCACAATCCATTTACGAACAAGTAATTGGAACAGTGGAACAAAAGCAGCAACATACCCTGGATGAACAGATTGCAGATATCTTGGAAAGTGACTATGGGATTAAGCGCTATCCAAGGTCTTCGAAATCTCTGAAGACCCTGATCTCCACAAAGCAGAAGCCGCTCATTCCTAGCACAAGTCACAAGATTGTGTTTGATCGGGGACGACCTGCTTCATCAGTCCCAGTCCCATCGATAACCCAGACGGTCTCTGCCTCCAAATCTGATAGAGGAAAATCTGTAGCTATCACGACCGTCACAAGAACTTATGAGGAGAAGACCCTACCATGTCAACCTTATCTCAAGTCAGGGCTTGAATCTAGAAATTCACGGAAGGTGACATGGAGTAACGACAGGCAAAACGCCCCACCGAAAGCACTACTTCCTGACTATGCTAGACACGAACAGGCTGAAAAGGAATATACGGACATAGTGCAAAATAATGGAGAATCTGTGCAGCAGTATGCCCAACGCTTCCAGGAGTTAAAACGACGAGCAGGCATAAAAGAGACAAATGAGAATGAATGGAGACACTTTCTTGCGGGGATACACCCTGACATTTTCCAACACATGCAACACAAGAAGCCATTCCGGTTTAAAAGTATTGACCAAGCAATAGACGATGCAAAGTTTATTGAAAAGTTCTGTCAGGTCAACAATGTAAAGACCAAGTGTGGAAATTCACAAGGAAGAACAGGGCCAACTACCACAAGCACCGGGTCCGATATAGTTGGAACTATTCATGTCAACATGTCAAGGTCAAGTGGAACCTATGACACTCATAACCAGAGTTGGAGCAGAGGAAATTACTCTGAAAAACAATCAAGTTCAGAGTTAAGCATACACCATTTCTCCAATTCTGAAGAGGACATACACGGATCACCCGTTGCTGCAAATTATGATTGTGATAGTGACGATGGTTCAGGCTATGATGATTACGCTGATCAGGAAGGAAGTGAATATTCTGGATGGCGTGGTCGCCGGATCAAACGGACTGATAATTCCTATCATTCCGAATGGACCGGTAAGTCAGCACCGGATCAAAAAGTTCATTAATTCCGTTTATCATTTTCTGTTGCAGGAATCAGGTAAAGATGAACCCAAAAGAGCTGAAAGGATGTTGCTGCTGGTCCAGCTTGAAGAATACCGGAAGGAGCCGGGACCCATCACCCTGGGTCCCACCACCTCGGACTGAAACCGGAAACGGAAAGAACTCCAGATGCAAATACAGATCAAATTTGCATGAAGAGGTCAGAAAGGAGGGCCCCACAGTCGCCGTCGCCACCGCCGCCGGAAAGTTCGCCGGAGCTCCGGCGAGGTTGCCGGAATCTGGCCGGAGGGTCGCCGGAACAGTCTCCGGTCAACGGAGGTCAACGCCGGAACAGTGGCCGTGGGCCCCAGCCTGAACAGTTCCGGAATTCCTTCAAGTTCAAGGATTACGATGCTACACTCGAGTACGACGCCAGTGAGGATCACGTTGTACCCGCTACGACGCCAACCATGATTACCACGCTAGTCAAGGATATCGTCGTACTTCGAGTTCCATGTCGTCCTTCAAGATCAGCCCAGCCTCTACGACGCCAACTGCCTGACGACACGGATTTGGTCTTAAACGCGGTCTTCCACTCATCTCCCGGCTGCATCCGGATCTGATGATAACCACTTCGCAGATCTATTTTCGAGAAAATGCTGGCATGACCCAGCTCATCAAGCATGTCATCGAGACGCGGTATTGGGTGCCGGTACTTGATAGTAATAGCATTCACGGCTCTGCAGTCCACACACATGCGCCATGTTCCATCCTTCTCGGGAACCAAGAGAACAGGCACGGCACAAGTTGAGAGGCTCTCGCGCACCCAACCCTTGTTCATCAATTCTTGCACTTGGCGCTGCACTTCCTTCGTTTCTTTTGGTGTCATCCGATAGGCAGGCCTATTCGGGATGGAAGCCCCTGGCACAAAGTCGATTCTATGCTCAATTCTTCGCAAAGGCGATAGGCCTGAAAAACTTCCTCAGGAAAGATATCGGCATTTTTCTCTAACATCCTGGAAAATTCAGCAGGAATATTAGGTGCAGCAGTGCATGTTCTGTAAGAACTGTCAATGGGTTTGGAAAAGGTAAGGAAACAATAACCTTTCGAATTAGGCTCGCAGAGGGTCTGATCGAAATCAGTCCTTGTCATTAGAAGACAAGGGTTCGCAGACGGCTCATGAATACTGACAGCTTTGGCCTTGTCTTTCCTTTCCGCTTCTTCCTTTTTCATGTTGGTCTGTAAGACCTCTTGATCAGCTCTTACTAACTTTACAGAAAATGGCTTAATGTTTATTTGTTTATTTCTAAAAATAAAAGAAATAGTGTTGGCACGCCCCTTGTAGTTCACATCACGATCAAAGAGCCATGGGCGGCCAAGCAGAATATGACATGCCGTCATTGGAACTACGTCACAGATGACGTTCTCGGAATGGGAACCGATCTTGATCGGAATCTTGGCCCTTCGATTGACCTTTAAATCACCGTTTTCGTTCATCTAATGCAAGTGGTAGGGCCTGGGATGCGCTTCTGTCGGGATTTTTAATCTGCGAATAACATAATTGCTTACAGCATTAGTACAGCTCCCATTATCAATGATTATTGAAGCTACACTACCCTTGAGATCACAATGCAATAAAATAAATTCTCCCTTTGTTCAGTGGAGCTAGGAATTTCCTTGGACTTATCAGCACTAAGGGACCGCAATGCTACCAAATTGGTGAGTGCGTGGTCCTCCTCGACCGTTTCTTGCTGCTCATAGAATTCACCACCATTGTCATCGTTCGGTTCATGCTATTGCTCTTCATTGGTTCCTCTTCGTCATCGGAAGATAAAATCCTTAAAGCTCCATCTTTCAGAACTGCAGCCCTTTTAACGAAGGTGCGGTTAGGGGATATGTGTCCCTTGCGGACACACTTGTAGCATGTGACTTCCTTTTGTTTGTCCTTTTCGAACCTAGGTCTCTCGATGGTTGCCGGTTTCGGGGCCTCCTTTCGGTAGACCTTGAATTCCTTAGCCATCTCAAAACCTTTGGTTCGAGGCTTTTCTTCTTTGGGGGTCTATGGTTTATTCCATTGTTTCTGTGAGCTAGAAGTAGCTCCTGTATTTGATCGGAACTGAACCCGTGGACCTGCTTCTTTGAATTGTGTCTCAAGCTGTGCGGCAAGCTCTATTAGTTCTTCCAAATTTCCATAGGGCCTCAACTTAGCCTCTTTTCTGATATCTGGTCTCAATCCTCGGAGGAATCTTGTCAGTGTAAGCTCTTCGTCCTCCATACAACCGGCTTTCAACATTAAGATCTCCATTTCTTGATGGTAATCATGCACTGATTTAGTGCCTTGAGTCAAGAAAGAGAGCTTCTCATATGTATCCATGCGGTAGTGAGACGGCACGAAGCGATGGTGCATCATCCGGTTGAGGTATACCCATTTTCGGACAGGTTCATGACCTTCTTGGCGCGCTGCTCGAAGCGTTTTCTGCCACCAGATCAAAGCATAGTCTGTAAATGAACAAACTGCTATATTGACCTTTCTTGCTTCCCGATAGTCGTGGCAGTCAAATATGGCATCCATTCGGTCTTTCCAGTCCAAGTATTCGTCCGGATTCGAAGTGCCTCGGAAAGAAGGGATTTCAAACTTGATCCCTTTTATCTCGTGGTTCTGCTCACGGCCTCGGACGTTCTGATTATTCCATGGATTGTACCGGTCATTTCCTGGACCTGCAGGAAATTCATTAAAATCATCAGACTCATCATCATCATTAAAATCATCATGTTTCAATCTTGTGGTCCACTTCCTTAAATCGATGGTTCATGTCGTGACTCATGGCATCCATCTTTGACTCCATTTTCTCAAGCTTAGCACAGATGGAGTGCAATAGTGCAGTCACGTCAGCATTCTCTGTTCGTGCCATCTCAGAAAATAATACTCCAGATATATGTATAAAAAGTTAGAAAAACAAAATAAAATAAAAATAAAATATTTTTGGTGGAACCTCACTAAACTCAAACCTTCGTGTCAGATGTCTTGAGTTCAGGCACAGCTCGGTTCCGAAGTTTTTCCAAATAAATTCACCAAGTAAGGAGTTTAGGAAGATTCGGGAATTGAGTGATAAGACGCGCAAAGCACGAATTGAGGTATGGCTTGGGATGTTCTTCAACGGGCAGTTGTAACCTGCGAGCAGTGTACAAACTGACAACATTAGTGCAACTGCCATTATCAACAATTAAAGTAGCATTATTGCCTAAAATAATACAATGACAATGAAAGAGATTCTCCCTTTGTTCGTTGTCAGCGGTTTCAGTTCCTCTGTCGGCGTTTAATGCTCTCATAGCCACAAGCATGTTGATGTGCTCTTCCTCAGTATAGTCCACCTCTGGGTTTGTTGGATCCTCAACCTGGAATGGTTTCGGATCTTCACCATCATATTCAGGCTCTTCATCAGAATCATAAATCCTAAAGACTCCTGGTTCAACTTCCTGTATGGCTCTGGTTTCATCGCCACTTTCAATAATCGCAATCCTTTTGGGATTGGGACACGCGTTCGCATAATGGCCTCTTTTCCCGCATTTCCAACATGTGACTTCTCTTTGATCCCGTGCGGGTGGATTTTGATTCTGCTCTCTAACTGGTGGTCTATTTCGGTCATCTCGGTTGTATTCTCTGAAGTTCTTTCCCAATTCAAAACCTCTTGGTCGATCACGACTGTAACACCCCGGTTTTTGATAACCCAGGTCGGGATGTCACCGCCACACCTCCCTAACAAGACACGACTTCTTCGAGCTCGCTAGAGAGATGCAAGGCTATGGTTTCAATATTTAAAACATTTGGGTAAATAAAAGCCCATCGTTTATTACATGAAAATAATAATAAGTTGCAGCGGAAAATAATCTCTAAATATAAATATATATATATATATAATGCAGCGGAAATCTAAATAAAAGGGCCGACATGGCCAAAACACGGGTTAACAGGCCCGTATGCAGTCTCATGCAGAAAATAATTTAATGTCCAAATAAATCCCCCCCGGATGTGTGCTCATGCTTCATACTCTGTCATAGAAAAATAGAAAGCAACGTTTATCAGTATTAAAGAATACTGAGTAAGACAATTCCTAACATAGCAATAAAGGGATTTTAAAATTTTTAATAATTAAAAACTCATTTTTAAGCAAGCATATTAAAACATGTAATTTGACTAATTACTAGACAATAATTTAATTCACATTTTCTCATAACTAAATTCAATTTGAAAATGATAATATAAGGCATAGGCATAATATTAAAACATGGCATATTAAATAGCATGAGTAAAGACATAATTTAAAAATAAGATAAAGTCATTTAAAGTTTCCACGAGTAAGAAAAACAAAATTTAAAATAAGGATAATGTCTTTTAATTTTTCCCCGTTACTCTACAATCTCAACAATATTTAAGATAGCCGGCAACCCGGCGGCCGCAGCCAATTTCGTAAGTTTTCATTTAGCCGGCTATCCGGCGGCCGCAACCAATTTAGTAAGTGTTGTTTAGCCGGCAATCCGGCGGCCGCAGCCAATTTAGTAAGTATCAGTTAATCGGTGATCCGGCGGCCGCAGCCAGTTTCGTAAGTTTTTGTTTAGCCGGTAGTCCGGCGGCCGCAGCCGTATCCGCCATACCCAATAACACTCCGGAGCCTTGGGAAACCCATACGGATACTCCCGAGAGTGTAGGCCCAAATTTCATCGCCGTTTTGACGTAGTTTTTCATTCAAGTATCTTGCGTCCATTATACGCACGCCGAAAAAGGCTAGAGGGGCACCCTGCAGAGCACTCACCCTCTACCTAAGTATGCGGTATCGTTTCGACTTAGTGTAACGGGATTTTTTGAAAATATAGCTTCATCGTATTTCAAGGTTTCGATCGTTTGTTTTGAAATTTCAAAATCTCACAATTTAAAACCGTTCGATGTCACAGTTTGCGCCTTTTCGATTTAAAAATTCAATTCAAGGCCGAAAAATCTAAAATTTTAACACTGTATCAAAAACATCCTAACAAACAACTTTCGTGTTTTAACGATTCCGAAATAAGGTGAGGAAGCATGTCAAAAATCGAGTTTACCACACAAACAGTGAGCTGTTAGGATTCAGTTTTGACACAGTTCAAAAATTCGACTTTTTGACTTATCAAATGCACTCCAAAAATTCTGACCTTTTTTGGATACATACTAGACATGATTATCTACAACTTTTGTTTACATTGCAAAGATTAGTTCGGTCTAGAAATAGCAGAAACATGCTCATCAATTTCGAAAATATGCACTGTCAGTTTTTGTAAAATGTTTGAAAATATAGTTTATGTCCGACGCAATTTGGGTTAGTAAACGTTGATGAAAATCTCTGAAAATTTTACACAACATAGCTTAAGGTGTTAGGATCAAAATTCTAGTTTTGAGTTTTATGGTTTGAACTCTCGAAATAAGGGTTTTGGTCGGATTTCAGAAAACGCGCGAGTTGGGGTTTTTAGGTTCGATTTTTATGGTTCGTTTCAAAAACACTAATTCGGACGCCCCTAGGCCACCCGTATTGATATGAAAGGAGTCAACTTACAGTGGGTGATGTCTAGGACGTCTTTGGACCGATCGGGGCACCCACGCTTGCTACGAACACGTCCAAATTACTCTGTCTCCTTTCCGTTGGCCCCGAAACGAAATCGAAAGTAAAAATCTAGGGTTGGATCGGATTTTGGACTTGTAAAGATGGAAGAAACCTTAGCAAATACTTACTAGCAATCTGGAAACCTTGAATCTTGGTTCCACGCTCTTCCTTGGTCGGATTTCGTCGCCGGAAAGTGATCGGAAAGTCGTCGGAAAGTCAAGAACTTTTGTTTTTGGTTTAGGGAGAGTTTTGGATGAAGAGAAGTGTTTGAAGATTGAAAAGTTGGATAGGGATCAGCCAATTCTCGGCCTTATTGCCTTTCCCTCGGCTAGAATCCAGTTTCCAAAGTCGGGGTCGTAAATTTTGGCAAGAAATCGCCAAAATCTCGCAATTTGCAGTTGTCTGCTGCTGTGGCGCGGGGTTGGCGCGGACCACGCGGTGACCGCGCGGCTCCGGTCTGGACCGCGGTGCGGACCGGGTCGTGCGATTCGTCGTGTCCTTTCCTCCTCTCTTTCGGACTTCTATCCTTCTACATTTTCGGGCTCAATTTTCCGGGTCATTCTTGGATTACGATTCCTATCCTAAATTTATTCCAACTTAAATTGATTCCATGTTTGAAATCTTAAGTCCGTCGGTTTCGGATTTGTCGGCTTCTAATTCGTCGTCTTTTGACTCCCGCGCATTTCCGACTTCACGGGTTCTTGGAATTAAAATTCTTTTCCTTCTTGAATTTAATTCCAATTCTTTTGGGATTAATTCATGGAATATTTTCGGGCTTCCTTTCCCTCTTTTATTCTATTTTGAATTTATCGGTAATTCATTTCCGAGCAATCATAAATTATTTTCTTCTTCTCGGAAATATTTCGGCCTTGATTGGATTAAGAAATAAATTTTATTCCTTTAGACGCCGATAAAAATCCCGGATATTACAGTCTACCCCCCTTAAAATCAACTTCGTCCTCGAAGTTGGGTGTTAGCTTCTCACGAGGAACTAGGGTCGCATCGTTCCTACTCCTTGTATCCATTTCTTTTTATTATATCAAGAATTATGAGAAAACAATTTGAATTTGTCTTCAATTATGACTGAACTTTAGAATTGAGATTTCCAAGTTGCCTACGTACCCTGTGAAGGGATCAAGTCCTTAAGTAGTTCAAAATAATTTGAATTTGTTTATTCGGGGTACAAAATATTCGGGTCGGGCTCAAAATAAATGTCTATGCATTATTACGGGGTATTATATCCTCTCCCCCCTTAGGACTTCAGTTATGTCCCCATAACTGCCTATATGTTATTCTCGGGAAGGTTCGGGTATCGTTACCTTCGACCCCCTTCTCATTGAGCTGGTAGGTTGACTCGATTGTCGTCGTTCAATCATCCTACAGTTCCTCCTTGATTTACTTGCTGAGCGTTCACTAAATCCAGCCTTTTCAAATCTTCTCGCTTGTTAATGTTCTCCATCCGAGTCCGGCATTCATGCAGTTGGTGACCCTGTCGACCGCATCGATAGCACGCGCCAGGTTTAGGGCATCCTCTCGCATAATGTGGTTTACCGCACTTTGGGCATGGTGGTGCATAGTCACCATGGTTGAAGACTATCCCTTTGTTTCCTCCATTGTTGCCTTGAGGTGGTCTATTCGGGCCTCCCCGAATATGGTTTCTTCCTGAGTAATTATCGGTTCTGTGGTCCCGTTTCCTCTTGCCCTTCCCTTGGTTGATTAGTGCATTTCCCAAGGCAACCAAAGCTTCCTCTATAGTTCTCAAGCGGTCACTTAAGTTCTTGGGTATGGAGGCTACTTATCCTCCTTGATTGGGTGCACTAACGTCTTGTACTTGTACGTTGGGTTGTCGTGGCTCTTCGTTGGTGTTGGGTGGGATGGGTGGATTGCTAGGTCTTCCTCTAGGTTCCATTCTGTTGAAAAAGCACGTGAAGATAAGTTTCTAATCCAAGGTAAGTTAAATCTATATGTTCGAATGTCAATGGCAGAGAATAGATTTGCGAGCATTAGACATAGGCGATCAAGATCTAGGACTAAGGCGCAATGAGTCTCAAGCTACGCTCCTAAGTCAAGGCCAAGTCGAACACTAAAATAAGAACGGTATCTATACAGATAAGTTAATTTAATGCTTTGAAGATTTTTCTTTTTAAATAATGAATGTATGCATATGCATTCTCCACAAATAAAAATTTAATTTATCCATGTTTTTAAAAATAAATTTACTACATGGATAATAATAAAAAGTTGGGCCTCTATATTGGACCAAAAATTTTAATAATTCTTTGGCTTATAAATATTGGCTAAGTAAGAAAAATTTTGGGCTAAAATTCTTGGGCTCAAAAATTTGGAATTCTTATAGTAATAAATATAAGTATAAAGATTTGGGCTAAATAATGCTAGTGGTTTTAAAAAAAAAAATAATACAAGTTTTAAAATAATGGTTTAAAAATAATAATAGTAGCTTTAAAAATATATTCCGGGCTCTGATACCAACTTGTAACACCCCGGTTTTTGATAACCCAGGTCGGGATGTCACCGCCACACCTCCCTAACAAGACACGACTTCTTCGAGCTCGCTAGAGAAATGCAAGGCTATGGTTTCAATATTTAAAACAATTGGGTAAATAAAAGCCCATCGTATATTACATGAAAATAATAATAAGTTGCAGCGGAAAATAATCTCTAAATATATATATATATATAATGCAGCGGAAATCTAAATAAAAGGGCCGACATGGCCAAAATACGGGTTAACAGACTCGTATGCAGTCTCATGCAGAAAATAATTTAATGTCCAAATAAATCCCCCCCCCCCCCCCCCCCGGATGTGTGCTCATGCTTCATACTCTGTCATAGAAAAATAGAAAGCAAAGTTTATCAGTATTAAAGAATACTGAGTAAGACAATCCCTAACATAGCAATAAAGGGGTTTTAAAATTTTTAATAATTAAAAACTCATTTTTAAGCGTGCATATTAAAACATGTAATTTGACTAGTTACTAGACAATAATTTAATTCACATTTTCTCATGACTAAATTCAATTTGAAAATGATAATATAAGGCATAAGCATAATTTTAAAACATGGCATATTAAATAGCATGAGTAAAGACATAATTTAAAAATAAGATAAAGTCATTTAAATTTTCCACGAGTAAAAAAAACAAAATTTAAAATAAGGATAATGTCTTTTAATTTTTCCCAGTTACTCTACAAACTCAACAATATTTAAGATAGCCGGCAACCCGGCGGCCGCAGCCAATTTCGTAAGTTTTCGTTTAGCCGGCGATCCGGCGGCCGCAGCCAATTTAGTAAGTGTCGTTTAGCCGGCGGCCGCAGCCAATTTAGTAAGTATCAGTTAGCCGGCGATCCAGCGGCCGCAGCCAGTTTAGTAAGTTTTTGTTTAGCCGGTAGTCCGGCGGCCGCAGCCGTATCCGCCATACCCAGTAACACTCCGGAGCCTCGGGAAACTCATACGAATACTCCCTAGAGTGTAGGCCCAAATTTCATCGCCATTTTGGCGTAGTTTTTCATTCAAGTATCTTGCGTCCATTATAGGTGTAATACCCGAGAAATCGACATCGAATATTAAATCTAAATATTAGAGAATGGGATTTAATTATCAAAACCGAAATAATTCCGAGAGAGCGGAATTAAATATTTTCGGACGATAGCAACTCGAAGAGTGTTATCGGATTATCCAACAATCATGGATAATTCATATTATGATTTTTAAAATTAAAAATCATAATAATATATATATAAAAAAAAAAGAGATCGCGCAGCAGACTGCCGCGCGGTGGCGGCGCGTGGAGCCCGCGCCGGCCGGCAGTAGGCGGTGTTTCAAGCGCTGCACGCGGGTTCAACTCCAATTTTCGAGTTTTAACAATCCCAATCGATTTGCATTCATTCCTCAGTCATTAAGGGGTGTTATTTGATGCTTGTGGATAAACTTTAAGTGCATTACACTTCCCTACAAGTTGGAATAGGTTTGGATACATGTACTAAATGTATCCATTGAACCCCATGGGAACTTGGTCGGATGAATGAGGATTGGTGGGGTGAATTGTCGAGATGGAATGCATTGAGTTGTTTCTACCTTCCCTAGGGTCTTTATGATAGTCATAGAAAGCATTTAGCACTCTAGATATCAACCAAATCAACCCCAAAATCACTCTCCACCCCTTTATTTCCGAAAATCAGACCTAAATTGAGATTGGTGAGTTTTTGAGAGAGTTCTTCGGTTTTCCAGTGGCTTTGGTCGATCCTCAAATGTCCTAGGCGATCATTCATTGATATGTAAGTGTTCTAATCCATCCCTTGTACCCTAACTTCGAATTTCAAGCCCCAAATCTAAGGATCTTTTCCAATCACTTCAAAATAGGATTCGTTCGGTAGATTTTGGAAGATTTGGACTCTCTTGCTCGAGTTTGAGGCAATCACAGAAGGGGTTTTCGATCCCAATCTCTTACCAAGTAAGTTAGGGTTGTGAATATCAATTTTTAGGGGTTTTGGTGGAGTATCCATCGAGTTATTGTTCGATTTCCATCCTATGCCAAAACTGTGTTCTAGGGTTTCATCCGTGTAGTTTTTATTGTTCAGCGTTTTTCACTTAGATCCGTTCATGTTTGGGAAAACCTTTCTAAATGAAAAATGTTCCTAACATCTTGAATATGATCTCTGTAAATTTGCATAATTTTTTAACATGATTTGGGCGTCGAAAACGGATCTGGTATTTCTGAGTTTTCTGATGACAGTTTTAGTGTTATGGTGTAGTCAGTTTTGTTGTCCGTATTACTCCTATCTATGATCGTTTTTAGTGGATGGTAACTTCATGAAAGTTTTTAATTTATGTGTCTAGATCATCTCTGTAAAAGTTTATAATTTTTGGAAAAAGTTTGGAATTGTTATGAATTTTTAAAGGAACTGTGGTCGAATGAACAGTAAATCCTGTACTCTTTGAAAGAGGTGTTTCTGAAATGATTTTTTTTAGGCCATTTAGAGTCCGAATTTGATAAATCCCATTTCTAAGAAAAATGCTTATTTAGATGTTTCCTAGCACCTGTAAAAGTTTCAGATATTTCTAAAATGTTTTACTACATTTCCTGGTGCGATTTTGAAATCTGCCACAGTAAGGTTTTATCGGTAAATTCGGTTTCGTGCGTTTTGATGAATTGTGAGTCAATTGCTACTCATTCGTGAAAATTATGAACTCTGGAAATGTAATAATGTTTGTAATGGTTAAAATGTGAATTTTGAAACCTTGTAAGTTTTGATCGAGTTAGATGCCCAACTTTGGAGGGTAAGTGCACTTGGCGTGAGCTCGTTGGGCCGCCCCCTCTTTATGGTGGCCAAAACGGTGCCAATGAATTATGTGACGTGTTAGTATGAGTCTATACTCATAGATGTATCCGTATGGGTTATCTAGGGCTTCGGAGTGTGTCTGTATAGGGTTCGCTGCATTCACATTTGTTATTATTGCCGGCTTGTGGACATAAGCGCCCAAGCGGATGTTGATCTTAAAAGGCTTCGGCACAGGATCGTTGATACCGGCGGCTTGTGGACATAAGCGCCCAAGCGGGTAATTTTGGATGTCCTCGATCAAAATGAGCATTGATAAAATTTATTCGTGTGGTAAAGTGTATGAATACCGTAAATCATTTTTACTCGCTTATTTTAAAATTAAATTCCTATCTTTTAATTACTCTTCTAAAACCTTTAAAAATTATTATGCTATACATTAACTTACGCAGTACCGTTTGTACTGATAAATTGTTGTTTTCTATTTTTCGCAGAGTAAGTCATGGCACGACGGGATGGGATTTCTCAAATAAAGAACTTGTCGCATTTATTTTATTTTGAATTTCCCGTATTGGACTTGAACTTTGGACTTGGTTTTGGCCGTCTGTTTGGCCCTTGTTTTTGCTTCCGCATTACTTATTTTATGCATGTGATACTCTGATTTGATTTTTAATTCGGGCATAATTGAATGGTTTTTGAATTATTTTAAAACTTGATACAACTTAGCCTTAGCATTTTTCTAGATGAGCTCGACTTGGTTCGTGTCTTGTTTAGAAAGGTGTGGCGGTAATGCCCTGGCCTGGGAGATCAAATCCGGAGTGTTACAAAGTGGTATCAGAGCCCGAATTTTTTTTTTAAGCTATTATTTTCTGCCCACTATAGAGGCCCAAATTATTCAATATTATTTTTAAGAATTTTGAGTATTATTTCCATGGACATGGAATTTTATTTTAAAAGCCATGGAAAAGTATATCTCGAAAATTCGACAAATCTTAAAAATTAGCACTATTTTTGGGGGGAAGCATGTGCATTAACAAAATTATTATTTTAATGTACCAAATCCCTTAATGTAAAACTTGTATGATTAGATGGACGATCCGAGGTTGCTAGATTCCATCATGCGCTCTCTTTGTTCCATGTCCGACATTATGCACGAGCTTCGCCACATGCGTAGGGATGCTGAAAATGATAGGAACCGCACTAGGTCCTTGGAGGAAAAACTTGAGGCATTGACCCTTAGGACTAATCAGGCTGCTGCACGCCACGTCGCACTGGCAACTGAGTTTGAGGACTGCCGTCATCATGTGCACATGTTGCAGGGTCGTATGTTTGCACTGGAGGAAGTTGTGGTTGGACTTCAAAATCAGCTCAATCCTGAGCCGGAGATGGAGGAAGAGGAGGAAGAGGACCAAGAGGTGTTTGTCAACATTGTGGACGAGGATCCCGAGGAGGTCGTGGAGAACCCTCCACTGCCCCTTGACACTGATGAGGAGATTGAGGCCGATCGCAGGATGCTCGGCTACTCCCCTGACTACTTGCTCTAGGCGTTGCATGCGACATCTGTGATGGACTTCTTTACTTGTTTTTACTAGTATTCCATTCCTGTACACTGCGTATTAGCGTTATCACATCTTGTTTATCTTATCATTACCACATTTTACGTAGTGGTAATCTATTGCTATATCGATGTAGTTCTTTTCCAAGTCGTATGATCTAATGAAATCTAGTACTTGTTTTCCCTTTTCTCTTTCCAGTGTTCTTTTCGCACATTGAACCTATGTGATAGGATTCTAATCGTAGTCTAACTTGGTTACTAACCTACATTAACCGCGAATCTAACCTCTGCGTGCTTGTCATCAGAATGCCGCCAAGAGGGAGAACCCCAATTGAAATTCCAGTCAATGAAAATGCTAACGCTCCAGCTGGTGCGAACCCGCCAAATCCTGGAGGCCAAGCTAACCCTGTTCCCAATGCACTGGACGAGCGACTGGGGACAGTTGAACAAGTCCTCATTGCTTTAGGAAACGCGGAAGTTAATCGGGCACAAGCTGCAGTGCCGCCTCCAGCCGCAAGAATTAACTATTTGGCAATGATGAACTCCTACCAGCCGCCCCATTATGAAGGACGGGAGGATCCTGCGAAATTGGAAGACTGGATCCGGATGTTTGACAAACTCCTGAATGTCGTCCGCTGTCCCGAGAACGAGAAAGTGAGGGTGGCGGCATATTATCTGAATGGGGAAGCTGATGAGTGGTGGCAGAACCACCAAGCGGGGCTGGCCGAGGGTGAGCACGAGTACTTCTGGGCGGAATCTAAAGAAATGATGAGAGAGAGGTTCTAACCCCTCAGCACCAAAGCTGCTAAGTACGAAGAGTTCATCAATCTTCGTCAAGGCACTCAGTCGGTGCAGGAGTATTACATAAAGTTCAAGGAGCTCGTTCGTTTTGCTCCTACACTTGTACCGACCGACGCTGACAAAGCCCAAAAGTTTGAGATGGGGCCGAACCTGAGTATTCGAGAAATTTTGGTGGGAGGACAACATGCAACTCTGCATGTTGTATATAATCACGCAATGGCGATTGCCCGGGTACAACATTTGAAGCGGAAAGATAATGGAGAATCGAGCAAAAGCTCGAACAACTTTGACAAGAGGAACAGAAACAACAACAGCAACAACTTCAGGAGAGGAAACTATCAAGAAAGAAACGAGAGCAAGAGGAGGCCGGAAAATAGAGGGTTTAACCAGGGAGGTAACGGCAACCGAAAGCCGGAAAACCAAGGCACTTTCATACCTAGGTGCCAGCAGTGCAATATTTCGCACCTGGTAAGAGAGTGTCCGAAACCAGGACAGTGTTATCGATGCGGCCGAGAGGGCCATATGAGGAAGGAGTGTCGCACAAGCGAGGATCGTATTGATAAGAGGCCGGACATGCTGAATCGTCCTCCGGGGAATAGGCCAGCTGGGCAGAACCAGCAGAACAACCAGGGTCAGAGGTTCCCTCAGGGACAGAGGCCGCCTCAAAATCAGAACTAGCAAGGAAATCAAGGGCGACCGGTCGGACGCCTCAATGTCATCAATCAGGCCGATATGGCTGCCCAGGGAGAAGTAATAACTGGTACGTTTACTGCTCTAAACGTATCCGTTAAGGTTTTATTCGATTCAGGCGCAAGCTGTTCTTTACTATCTACAAGAATTAGGTATGCCTTAGATCTTCCAGCGCCTAAGAATATTAACCTAGGAATTCAACTACCGTCGGGAAAAATGGTATCGTGTTCAAAACAATATGATGGAATCCCGATTGTAATCAAGAACATAGAATTTTTCGCGAACTTAGTCGAATTTGAGCTCAAGGACTTTGACATTATCTTAGGAATGGACTTTTTGACTCAATACAAGGCGGTTATTGAGTGTCAGAAACATAAAATCTCTCTGGCCAAGAGTCGAGGAAAGAAGGCCATTTACTACATGCAGCCTCAGAGGAAGGGTGCCAATGTAGTAAATGCAGTGAAGTTCTGCAATCTCATGCAGAAGGGATATCAGCTGTACGCCTGTTATGTACATAATCTGGAGGACGAGGGAAATAAGATCGAAAGAATTCCAGTCGTGAGCGAGTACCCTGATGTCTTTCCTGAAGATATCCCAGGAATGCCTCCTGAGCGCGAAGTTGAGTTCACAATCGATCTGGTGCCCGGAATCGAACCAGTATCAAAGGCACCGTATCGTATGGCGCCCGCGGAGATGAAAGAACTGAAGGAACAACTTGAGGAGTTGTTATCGAAAGGGTATATTCGGCCGAGCACATCACCATGGGGTGCACCAGTCCTGTTCGTCAAGAACAAAGACGGCGGACTTCGACTTTGCATAGATTATAGAGGCCTTAATCAGGTAACAATCAAGAATAAATACCCGCTACCTAGGATCGAAGACCTCTTCGATCAGCTGAAAGGAGCGGCGGTATTTTCAAAAGTTTGACCTGAGATCGGGATACCACCAACTGCGTATCGCCGAGAAAGATATACCCAAAACAGCTTTGCGAACAAGATATGGGCACTACGAATTCACCGTAATGTCCTTCGGTCTGACTAATGCTCCCGCGGTATTCATGAATCTCATGAATAGTGTTTTCCGAGAGCTACTAGACTCGTGTGTTGTCGTATTCATCGATGACATCCTAGTTTACTCGAGGAATGAAGAGGAGCATCGGAGTCATTTGCACCAAGTACTCGGACTTTTGAGGAAAAATCAACTCTACGCGAAGCTGTCAAAGTGCGAGTTTTGGATGAAAGAAGTCGCCTTTCTAGGTCATATAGTATCGGCTAAAGGAGTATCGGTTGACCCGACAAAGATATCGACAGTGTCTGATTGGCCGACACCGACGAGCCAGACTGAGGTAAGAAGTTTCCTTGGATTAGCCGGATACTACCGAAGATTTGTGAAAGACTTTTCAAAAATTGCGAGACCAATGACCCAGTTGCTGAAGAAAGTGTCGAAATTCGAATGGACAGCTGATTGTGAGCAGTCATTCCGAGAGCTCAAGAAGAGACTCACATTAGCACCGGTCTTGGCAATGCCATCAGAAACTGAAGATTATGAGGTGTACAACGACGCCTCGAAAGAAGGTCTTGGTTGCGTGCTAATGCAAAACCAAAGGGTGATTGCTTACGCATCGAGGCAACTCAAGCCACATGAAGAAAACTATCCGACACACGATCTTGAACTAGCAGCGGTAGTGTTCGCTCTTAAGATCTGGCGACACTACCTATATGGACGAACTTGTCGGATGTTTACAGATCACAAGAGCCTCAAGTACATATTTACTCAGAAGGAGTTAAATATGAGGCAGAGGAGATGGCTCGAGCTGATCAAGGATTACGACTTGGACATAGCCTACCACGAGGGCAAGGCGAACGTCGTTGCGGACGCACTGAGTCGCAAGACGAGGCATACGGCGAACACACTTATTTTACCTTCGGGACTGTACATGGACCTAGCTAAGTTGGATACTGAACTAGTCCATTATGGGACCGTGGTAGAAACAGTGAACGCCATAACACTTGAATCTACCGTATTTGACGAGATTCAAGCAACTCAACCGGACGACGAGAATCTCAAGAAAATCAAAGAAAAGATTGGTGAAGGAAAGGCGGTAGGATTCACAATCCATGAGGACGGGAGTATCCGTTTCAAAGGAAGATGGTGCGTTCCTCATAAGTGCGAGGAATGGAAGCAAAAACTCATGGAAGAGGGCCACAGTACACCTTATTCGGTCCACCCAGGTGGGGATAAGTTGTACAAGGACTTAATGAAAATCTACTGGTGGCCGCGGATGAAGAAGGATGTTGCCGACTACGTGGCTAAGTGCATAACCTGCCAGAAGGTGAAGGCAGTGAGGCAAAAGCCGTTAGGATTGGTAAAACCATTGGAGATCCCAAGCTGGAAATGGGACAGCATCTCCATGGATTTTGTCTCGGGGTTACCAAGATCTCCCCAAGGAATGAATAAAATTTGGGTAATAGTTGATCGGTTAACAAAGACCGCATCTTTATACCAATGAAGGAAAATTCGTCGATGGATCAACTAGCTAAGGCATATATCGAGAACGTGGTCCGAAGGCACGGAGTACCGCATGATATTATCTCAGACCGAGATAGTAGATTCGTCTCCAACTTCTGGACTAAACTACAAGAAGCCTTAGGAAGCCAAATCAAGATGAGCACAGCATTTCATCCGATGACGGACGGTCAGACTGAGCGCACAATTCAGACGCTCGAGGACATGCTAAGAGCGTGCGTACTCGAATTCAAGGGAAGTTGGGAGGACCACTTGCCGTTAATTGAATTCTCGTACAACAACAGTTATCACGCTAGCATTGGCATGGCACCGTTCGAAGCTCTTTACGGACGAAAGTGTCGCAGTCCGTTGTGTTGGGCGAAGGATGATAGTTCGGTAGTTGTTGGACCGCAACTCATTGAAGATATGAGCAAACAAATCAAGGTGGTTCAACTAAAGATGAAGGCCGCACAGGACCGGCAGAAGAGTTACGCTGACAATAGGCGGCGAGAGTTGGAATTCGAGGTGGGAGACAAAGTCATGCTGAAAGTGTCACCCATGAAGGGGGTGATGCGATTCGGTAAACGAGGAAAGCTGAGTCCTCGCTACATAGGTCCCTACGAGATTCTTGAACGTGTAGGTACCTTGGCTTATCGTTTGGTTCTTCCACCAAAATTGTCGCGAGTGCACAACATGTTTCACGTTTCTCAATTGAAGAAATATGTGCACGACCCAACTCATGTTTTGCAACCCGACGTGATTGAGCCGGATGACGACCTGACATACGAGGAGTATCCGATCGAGATACTTGATGTCAAGGAAAGGGTCACAAGGAACAAGACCGTTAGAATGGTGAAGATTCTATAGTCAAATCATGGCACCGAGGATGCGACGTGGGAATTGGAAGCGGATATGAAGCAAAAATATCCCAACCTTTTCCGAAGCGACTCAAGAGCAGTTATGGGGGCATAACAGCAGTTTTGGGGGCCTCAATAATTTCTACGTGCCAATTATTTTCCGAAGTGCGACCCAACTTCGAGGACGAATTTGATTTCTAAGGAGGGTAGACTGTAATACCCGAGAAATCGACATCGAATATTAAATCCAAATATTAGAGAATGGGATTTAATTATCAAAACCGAAATAATTCCGAGAGAGCGTAATTAAATATTTTCGGACGATAGCAACTCGAAGAGAGTTATCGGATTATCCAACAATCATGGATAATTCATATTATGATTTTAAAAATTAAAAATCATAATATATATATATATATATAAAAGAGATCGCGCAGCAGACTGCCGCGCGGTGGCGGCGCGTGGGGCGCGTGGAGCCCGCGCCGGCCGGCAGTAGGCGGCGTTTCAAGCGCTGCACGCGGGTTCAACTCCAATTTTTTAGTTTTCACCATCCCAATCAATTTGCATTCATTCCTCAGTCATTAAGGGGTGTTATTTGATGCTTGTGGATAAACTTTAAGTGCATTACACTTCCCTACAAGTTGGAATAGGTTTGGATACATGTACTAAATGTATCCATTAAACCCCATGGGAACTAGGTGGGATGAATGAGGGTTGGTGGGGTGAATTTTCGAGATGGAATGCATTGAGTTGCTTCTACCTTCCCTAGGGTCTTTATGACAGTCATAGGAAGCATTTAGCACTCTAGATATCAACCAAATCAACCCCAAAATCACTCTCCACCCCTTTATTCCGAAAAAAGACCCAAATTAAGAGTGGTGAGTTTTTGAGAGAGTTCTTCGGTTTTCCAGTGGCTTTGGTCGATCCTCAAACATCCTAGGCGATCATCCATTGATAGGTAAGTGTTCTAATCCATCCCTTGTACCCTAACTTCGAATTTCAAGCCCCAAATCTAAGGATCGTTTCCAATCACTTCAAAATAGGATTCGTTCGGTAGATTTTGGAAGATTTGGACTGTCTTGCTCGAGTTTGAGGCAATCACAGAAGGCGTTTTCGATCCCAATCTCTTACCAAGTAAGTTAGTGTTGTGCATATCAATGTTTAGGGGTTTTGGTGGAGTATCCATCGAGTTATTGTTCGATTTCCACCCTATGCCAAAACTGTGTTCTAGGGTTTCATCCGTGTAGTTTTTATTGTTCAGCGTTTTTCACTTAGATCCGTTAATTTTTTGGGAAAACCTTTCTAAATTAAAAATGTTCCTAACATCTTGAATATGATCTCTGCAAATTTTCATAATTTGTGAACATGATTTGGGCATCGAAAACGGATCTGGTATTTCTGAGTTTTCTGATGACAGTTTTAGTGTTATGGTGTAGTCAGTTTTGTTGTCTGTATTACTCCTATCTATGATCGTTTTTAGTGGATGGTATCTTCATGAAAGTTGTTCCTTTATGTGTCTAGATCATCTCTGTAAAATTCTATAATTTTTGGAACATGTTTGGAATTGTTATGAATTTTTAAAGAACTGTGGTCGAGTGAACAGTAAATCCTGTACTCTTTGAAAGAGGTGTTTCTGAAATGATTTTTTTAGGCCATTTAGAATCCGAATTTGATAAAGCCTATTTCTAAGAAAAATACTTATTTAGATGTTTCCAAGCACCTGTAAAATTTTCAGAAATGTCTAAAATGTTTTACTACATTTCCTGGTGCGATTTTAAAATCTGCCACAGTAAGGTTTTATCGGTAAATTCGGTTTCGTGCGTTTTGATGAATTGTGAGTCAATTGCTACTCATTTGTGAAAATTATGAACTCTGGAAATGTAATAATGTTTTGCAATGGTAATTTTGAAACCTTGTAAGTTTTGATCGAGTTAGATGCCCAACTTTGGAGGGTAAGTGCACTTAGCGTGAGCTCGTTGGGCCGCCCCCTCTTTTTGGTGGCCAAAACGGCGCCAATGAATTATGTGATGTGTTAGTATGAGTCTATACTCCTAGATGTATCCGTATGGGTTATCTAGGGCTCCGGAGTGTGTCTGTATAGGGTCCGCTGCTTTTACATTTGTTATTATTGCCGGCTTGTGGACATAAGCGCCCAAGCGGATGTTGATCTTAAAAGGCTTCGGCCCAGGATCGTTGATACCGGCGGCTTGTGGACATAAGCGCCCAAGCGGGTAATTTTGGATGTCCTCGATCAAAATGAGCATTGATAAAATTTATTCTTGTGGTAAAGTGTATGAATTCCCGTAAATCATTTTTACTCGCTTATTTTAAAATTAAATTCCTATCTTTTAATTACTCTTCTAAAACCTTTAAAAATTATTATGATATACATTAACTTACGCAGTACCGTTTGTACTGATAAATTGATGTTTTCTATTTTTCGCAGAGTAAGTCATGGCACGACGGGATGGGATTTCTCAAATAAAGAACTTGTCGCATTTATTTTATTTTGAATTTCCCGTATTGGACTTGAACTTTGGACTTGGTTTTGGCCGTCTGTTTGGCCCTTGTTTTTGCTTCCGCATTACTTATTTTATACATGTGATACTCTGATTTGATTTTTAATTCGGGCATAATTGAATGGTTTTTGAATTATTTTAAAACTTGATACAACTTAGCCTTAGCATTTTTCTAGATGAGCTCGACTTGGTTCGTGTCTTGTTTAGAAAGGTGTGGCGGTAATGCCCTGGCCTGGGAGATCAAATCCGGGGTGTTACAATAGGCACGCCGAAAAAGGCTAGAGGGGCACCCTGCAGAGCACTCACCCCCTACCTAAGTATCCGGTATCATTTCGACTTAGTGTAACGGGATTTTTTGAAAATATAGCTTCATCGTATTTCAAAGTTTCGATCGTTTGTTTAGAAATTTCAAAATCTCACAATTTAAAACCGTTCGATGTCTGTAATACCCGTGAAATCGGTCACCCATAAATAAATAATTAAACACATAAATAAATAAATAAAATAAAAATAAAAAGAGAAATGGAATCTAATTCCAAAGATTAAAAAGGAATTTAAATTCCACGAACCCGTGAAGTCGAAAATTGTAATACCCTATATTATTCTAGATAGATTTTAAATTAATTTATTTATAAATATTAAAACTATTTCAGTACGTGTGTAATTACTATACGCATAATTATTAATTAACACTTTATTTTATTATTATAATAATAATAATAATAATAATAATAATAATAATAATAACAAAATAATCTATATATATACATAGCAAAATAATTGAAAACAAATATTTAGTCTATATTTATTAATATGACAAGATTCACTCTATTTTTAGTATATTGTCAAGTCCAATATGATAGGAAAAGATTTGGAATAAATCTTTGATTCTAAATCCCTAAATCTAACGCCCAGTACTCCATTCAAAATTTAATCTTCTTCATCTATTGTGCTATTCAAATCAATTCTATATACACAAAAAATAAAATAGAAGGAATTAATAAATAACTAGAACAATATATATATTATATATTTAATGTAGCATATCTTTAAGATGATATGAAATATATATTATATATTTAAAATATGTGTAGAATATCTAGAAGACAACAAAAAGATAGTTGGAGTAAATCTTGGGAAGATTTAACTTCAAATTCTACCGACCCTTCACCCCTTTTTAAACCAAATTCCCATCATCTTCATATCTAGTTGCTAAAAAAAAAAGATTTATACATACAAAAAAAAGAGAAGAACGAAGAGAATAGAAAAAAAATATAGAGATTAAATCGTTGAACGACTTCGACGGAGAAGAAGGCACTTGGACGAGATCCAACACTCCACAACCGTAGGTTGGTGAAGGAGGGAGAACGGAGGATCTCAGAGGACGAACGAAGAACGTGGAAGCCACGCCTACGAATTTGGCGAGCCGATAGTCCAATCTCAAGTAAGTTAACGCTTACATGGTTTTGGGAGTAATTAAAACATGTAAAACTAAAAGCTTCATCAAATCTTTCGTAAATCTGTCATCATACGTTTTCTACCGGCGCAACAGTTTTGTCGAATTTTTCCGAACCTTAAAAAGTCTTCGAACGGAAAACCTTAAAACACAAAAAACGTTCCTAAGGCTTAGATCTATCTACTGTAAAATTTTCAGAATTTTAAGAGACGTTTTGATATTTGAAATCCACCCGAAACCGAACTGCCGAAACTTGGATCTTGAAATTCTTGACAGAACTTAGGTCCGATCTTGATCACGTTTTTGACATTAGTTCCAGACCGATTAAACAAGTAGAAGACTCTTTGAAATAAGATACACAAAACGAGAAGGTTAAAATATTGTGGGTTATGACTAAGCTAGATACTGTCAATGTTCTCTGCGGCTTGGGACATAAGAGCCCAAGTGTATGTCTAGGTTGACGTAAGAGCCCTAGCGAAACAGTGATCGTATGGCTAGCGGACGGATTAACTCTAATTAAAAGATCGACCATGATACCTGTGGACATAAGAGCCCAGGCGTAAGGCTGGCGGACATAAGAGCCCTAGCGGTGGTGATCTATAAAAGATATGAAACGAGAAGTTTGCGAGAATTCCAAATTAAATCTGTATTAAATTGTGCTGTTAAATTTATGGCAACTTATTTAATTACGTTGCAAGCTATATGATGATCTTATGAATCCGTATTTCTAAATTATGCGATTACATGAATTATTTAAATTATGCACATGTTTTCATTAAATTTAATTAAAGGCTTTGAAACCTCATAATCTTGTACGTGTTAACTTACTCAGCACGTAGTGCTGACCAAACCATTTTTTTATTTCTTTTTCTTCCAGAGTTGAGAATTATGCATCGTCATATGCATACACGGGGAGCTTGGGATGATATATATTATTTTGAATTTTTGTATTAGACTAGATCTTGCATGAACGGGCCTGTTTAACCCGTGATTAGGCCATGTTGGCCCTATATTTAAATTCCGCTGCAATAAATATGTAAATATTATTTTCCGCTGCAACTTTGATATATTATTTTTAAATTATATATGAATGGGCTGTTTGAATATTTTAAATTTTGAAAAACCATAGCCTTGCATCTCTTTAGCAAGCTCGGAGAAACCGTGTCTTGCTAGGGAGGTGTGGCGGTGACACCCCGACCTGGGTGACCAAAAACCGGGGTGTTACAAAGTGGTATCAGAGCCCGGATATTTTTAAGCTAGTATTTTTAAACTACTATTTTTAAACCATTATTATTTTTAAACTATTATTAATATTTTGACTATTATTTTAAATTTTAAAGTATTATTTCCATTGAGAAATTTTTATTTTAAAACCCATGGGAAAATATATATATAGTGCATAAATTATTTTTGGGGGGAAATCATCATTCGCATTTGCATATTGCATCTCTTTTATGTAGAGAACTTAGAATCTTTGCGAATTTTAACTTAGCATTTTGGCGAATTATAACCTAGAATCTTGGCGAATATTAACTTAGATCTTCTGCTTGCACCGGATAACATAGAAACTTGACATCGAATTAGAAACGCTCACTAGAGACTGATCTTGCCTTAGTTCTAGATCTCAATGATCTAAGCGCACGCCCAAGCATAGCAAATCTCGGCCTTGGCCATTGCTATCTTTGTTCGAATTAGAAAATTTCCTCATGTGGAACAACGAGAAAATCAAGTTTTATTAAAACACTCTTTATTCCAAAAATCTTGTTTGGATGTCCAAACAACAAACCCGAAAATTTGAAATTAGAAACTCACGATGCTCTTAAAAAAAAAAAATCTGGACAGACCCCTGTCCGAAAAAAAAAAAATAAAAAAATAAATAAAGAAAAAAAAACCAATATAAACGAAGGACCATAGTTCTTAGCTCGAGAGAAGCTAAAAATGCAACTTCGAGGGCGAAGTTGATTCTTAAGGAGGGTAGACTGTAATACCCGTGAAATCAGTAGGCAACTTCGAGGACGAAGTTGATTCTTACGGAGGGTAGACTGTAATACCCGTGAAATCAGTCACCCATAAATAAATAATTAAACACATAAATAAATAAATAAAATAAAAATAAAAAGAGAAATGGAATCTAATTCCAAAGATTAAAAAGGAATTTAAATTCCACGAACCCGTGAAGTCGAAAATTGTAATACCCTATATTATTCTAGATAGATTTTAAATTAATTTATTTATAAATATTAAAACTTTTTCAGTACGTGTGTAATTACTATACGCATAATTATTAATTAACACTTTATTTTATAATAACAATAATAATTATAATAATAATAACAAAATAATCTATATATATACATAGCAAAATAATTGAAAACAAATATTTAGTCTATATTTATTAATATGACAAGATTCACTCTATTTTTAGTATATTGTCAAGTCCAATATGATAGGAAAAGATTTGGAATAAATCTTTGATTCTAAATCCCTAAATCTAACGCCCAGTACTCCATTCAAAATTTAATCTTCTTCATCTATTGTGCTATTCAAATCAATTCTATATACACAAAAAATAAAATAGAAGGAATTAATAAATAACTAGAACAATATATATTATATATTTAATGTAGCATATCTTTAAGATGATATGAAATATATATTATATATTTAAAATATGTGTAGAATATCTAGAAGACAACAAAAAGATAGTTGGAGTAAATCTTGGGAAGATTTAACTTCCAATTCTGCCGACCCTTCACCCCTTTTTAAACCAAATTCCCATCATCTTCATATCTAGTTGCTAAAAAAAAGATTTATACATACAAAAAAAAGAGAAGAACGAAGAGAATAGAAAAAAAATATAGAGATTAAATCGTTGAACGACTTCGACGGAGAAGAAGGCACTTGGACGAGATCCAACACTCCACAGCCGTAGGTTGGTGAAGGAGGGAGAACGGAGGATCTCGGAGGACGAACGAAGAACGTGGAAGCCACACCTACGAATTTGGCGAGCCGATAGTCCAATCTCAAGTAAGTTAACGCTTACTTGGTTTTGGGAGTAATTAAAACACGTAAAACTAAAAGCTTCATCAAATCTTTCGTAAATCTGTCATCATACGTTTTCTACCGGCGCAACAGTATTGTTGAATTTTTCCGAACCTTAAAAGGTCTTCGAACGGAAAACCTTAAAACACAAAAAACGTTCCTAAGGCTTAGATCTATCTACTGTAAAATTTTCAGAATTTTTAGAGACGTTTTGATATTTGAAATCCACCCGAAACCGAACTGCTGAAACTTGGATATTGAAATTCTTGACAGAACTTAGGTCCGATTTTGATCACGTTTTTGACATTAGTTCCAGACCGATTTAGATCTTTAGCCGAACATGAAAGTTGTAGATAAATGTCTTAAGAAGGTCTCTGTAAAATTTCATTAAGTTTGGAGTTGATTTGCTATGATAGATCTTGATAATCTTGAACTGCTGTACACGAAATTCGGACAGATTTATGATAGGATGAAAATTGATGTCTTTGACCTATTTCGGTATCCCGGATTGAAAAAGTTAAAACATGAAAGTTGTTCATCTCGATGTTTCTGAGTCAGTAGTAAAATTTCAGAATTTTTGGAATGAAACTCGATTTTTAATGAATTTTAGAGTAAACTGTGGTTGACCGAGTCAAATCTTGAAATCTTGTTGAAACAGTGAAACTAGCCTTTAAGGTTTAAACAAGTAGAAGACTCTTTGAAATAAGATACACAAAACGAGAAGGTTAAATTATTGTGGGTTATGACTAAGCTAGATACTGTCAATGTTCTCTGCGGCTTGGGACATAAGAGCCCAAGTGTATGTCTAGGTTGACGTAAGAGCCCTAGCGAAACAGTGATCGTATGGCTAGCGGACGGATTAACTCTAATTAAAAGATCGACCATGATACCTGTGGACATAAGAGCCCAGACGTAAGGCTGGCGGACATAAGAGCCCTAGCGGTGGTGATCTGTAAAAGATATGAAACGAGAAGTTTGCGAGAATTCCAAATTAAATCTGTATTAAATTGTGCTGTTAAATTTATGGCAACTTATTTAATTACGTTGCAAGCTATATGATGATCTTATGAATCCGTATTTCTAAATTATGCGATTACATGAATTATTTAAATTATGCACATGCTTTCATTAAATTTAATTAAAGGCTTTGAAACCTCATAATCTTGTACGTGTTAACTTACTCAGCACGTAGTGCTGACCAAACCATTTTTTATTTCTTTTTCTTCCAGAGTTGAGAATTATGCATCGTCATATGCATACACGGGGAGCTTGGGATGATATATATTATTTTGAATTTTTGTATTAGACTAGATCTTGCATGAACGGGCCTGTTTAACCCGTGATTAGGCCATGTTGGCCCTATATTTAAATTTCGCTGCAATAAATATGTAAATATTATTTTCCGCTGCAACTTTGATGTATTATTTTTAAATTATATATGAATGGGCTGTTTGAATATTTTAAATTTTGAAAAACCATAGCCTTGCATCTCTTTAGCAAGCCGGAGAAACCGTGTCTTGCTAGGGAGGTGTGGCGGTGACACCCCGACCTGGGTGACCAAAAACCGGGGTGTTACAAAGTGGTATCAGAGCCCAGATATTTTTAAGCTAGTATTTTTAAACTACTATTTTTAAACCATTATTATTTTTAAACTATTATTAATATTTTGACTATTATTTTAAATTTTAAAGTATTATTTCCATTGAGAAATTTTTATTTTAAAACCCATGGGAAAAATATATATATATAGTGCATAAATTATTTTTGGGGGGAAATCATCATTCGCATTTGCATATTGCATCTCTTTTATGTAGAGAACTTAGAATCTTTGCGAATTTTAACTTAGCATCTTGGCGAATTATAACCTAGAATCTTGGCGAATATTAACTTAGATCTTCTGCTTGCACCGGATAACATAGAAACTTGACATCGAATTAGAAACGCTCACTAGAGACTGATCTTGCCTTAGTTCTAGATCTCATTGATCTAAGCGCACGCCCAAGCATAGCAAATCTCGGCCTTGGCCATTGCTATCTTTGTTCGAATTAGAAAATTTCCTCATGTGGAACAACAAGAAAATAAAGTTTTATTAAAACACTCTTTATTCCAAAAATCTTGTTTGGATGTCCAAACAACAAACCCGAAAATTTGAAATTAGAAACTCATGATGCTCTAAAAAAATAAATAAATAAATCTGGACAGACCCCTGTCCGAAAAAAAAAATAAAAAAATAAATAAAGAAAAAAAACCAATATAAACGAAGGACCATAGTTCTTAGCTCGAGAGAAGCTAAAAATGCAATTTCGAGGGCGAAGTTGATTCTTAAGGAGGGTAGATTGTAATACCCGTGAAATCAGTAAGGCAACTTCGAGGACGAAGTTGATTCTTAAGGAGGGTAGACTGTAATACCCGTGAAATCAGTCACCCATAAATAAATAATTAAACACATAAATAAATAAATAAAATAAAAATAAAAAGAGAAATGGAATCTAATTCCAAAGATTAAAAAGGAATTTAAATTCCACGAACCCGTGAAGTCGAAAATTGTAATACCCTATATTATTCTAGATAGATTTTAAATTAATTTATTTATTAATATTAAAACTATTTCAGTACGTGTGTAATTACTATACGCATAATTATTAATTAACACTTTATTTTATAATAATAATAATAATAATAATAATAATAATAATGATAATAATAATAATAATAATAATAATAATAATAATAATAATAATAATAACAAAATAATCTATATATATACATAGCAAAATAATTGAAAACAAATATTTAGTCTATATTTATTAATATGACAAGATTCATTCTATTTTTAGTATATTGTCAAGTCCAATATGATAGGAAAAGATTTGGAATAAATCTTTGATTCTAAATCCCTAAATCTAACGCCCAGTACTCCATTCAAAATTTAATCTTCTTCATCTATTGTGCTATTCAAATCAATTCTATATACACAAAAAATAAAATAGAAGGAATTAATAAATAACTAGAACAATATATATTATATATTTAATGTAGCATATCTTTAAGATGATATGAAATATATATTATATATTTAAAATATGTGTAGAATATCTAGAAGACAACAAAAAGATAGTTGGAGTAAATCTTGGGAAGATTTAACTTCCAATTCTGCCGACCCTTCACCCCTTTTTAAACCAAATTCCCATCATCTTCATATCTAGTTGCTAAAAAAAAGATTTATACATACAAAAAAAAGAGAAGAACGAAGAGAATAGAAAAAAAATATAGAGATTAAATCGTTGAACGACTTCGACGGAGAAGAAGGCACTTGGACGAGAACCAACACTCCACAGCCGTAGGTTGGTGAAGGAGGGAGAACGGAGGATCTCGGAGGACGAACGAAGAACGTGGAAGCCACGCCTACGAATTTGGCGAGCCGATAGTCCAATCTCAAGTAAGTTAACGCTTACATGGTTTTGGGAGTAATTAAAACACATAAAACTAAAAGCTTCATCAAATCTTTCGTAAATCTGTCATCATACGTTTTCTACCGGCGCAACAGTTTTGTCGAATTTTTCCGAACCTTAAAAATTCTTCGAACGGAAAACCTTAAAACACAAAAAACGTTCCTAAGGCTTAGATCTATCTACTGTAAAATTTTCAGAATTTTTAGAGACGTTTTGATATTTGAAAATCCACCCGAAACCGAACTGCTGAAACTTGGATCTTGAAATTCTTGACAGAACTTAGGTCCGATTTTTGATCACATTTTTGACATTAGTTCCAGACCGATTTAGATCTTTAGCCGAACATGAAAGTTGTAGATAAATGTCTTAAGAAGGTCTCTGTAAAATTTCATTAAGTTTGGAGTTGATTTGCTATGATAGATCTTGATAATCTTGAACTGCTGTACACGAAATTCGGACAGATTTATGATAGGATGAAAATTGATGTCTTTGACCTATTTCGGTATCCCGGATTGAAAAAGTTAAAACATGAAAGTTGTTCATCTCGATGTTTCTGAGACAGTAGTAAAATTTCAGAATTTGTGGAATTAAACTCGATTTTTAATGAATTTTAGAGTAAACTGTGCTTGACCGAGTCAAATCTTGAAATTTTGTTGAAACGGTTAAACTAGCCTTTAAGGTTTAAACAAGTAGAAGACTCTTTGAAATAAGATACACAAAACGAGAAGGTTAAAATATTGCGGGTTATGACTAAGCTAGATACTGTCAATGTTCTCTGCGGCTTGGGACATAAGAGCCCAAGTGTATGTCTAGGTTGACGTAAGAGCCCTAGCGAAACAGTGATCGTATGGCTAGCGGACGGATTAACTCTAATTAAAAGATCGACCATGATACCTGTGGACATAAGAGCCCAGACGTAAGGCTGGCGGACATAAGAGCCCTAGCGGTGGTGATCTGTAAAAGATATGAAACGAGAAGTTTGCGAGAATTCCAAATTAAATCTGTATTAAATTGTGCTGTTAAATTTATGGCAACTTATTTAATTACGTTGCAAGCTATATGATGATCTTATGAATCCGTATTTCTAAATTATGCGATTACATGAATTATTTAAATTATGCACATGTTTTCATTAAATTTAATTAAAGGCTTTGAAACCTCATAATCTTGTACGTGTTAACTTACTCAGCACGTAGTGCTGACAAAACCATTTTTTATTTCTTTTTCTTCCAGAGTTGAGAATTATACATCGTCATATGCATACACGGGGAACTTGGGATGATATATATTATTTTGAATTTTTGTATTAGACTAGATCTTGCATGAACGGACCTGTTTAACCCGTGATTAGGCCATATTGGCCCTATATTTAAATTCCGCTGCAATAAATATGTAAATATTATTTTCCGCTGCAACTTTGATGTATTATTTTTAAATTATATATGAATGGGCTGTTTGAATATTTTAAATTTTGAAAAACCATAGCCTTGCATCTCTTTAGCAAGCTCGGAGAAACCGTGTCTTGCTAGGGAGGTGTGGCGGTGACACCCCGACCTGGGTGACCAAAAACCGGGGTGTTACAATGTCACAGTTTGCGCCTTTTCGATTTAAAAATTCAATTCAAGGCCGAAAAGTCTAAAATTTTTACAGTATATCAAAAACATCCTAACGAACAACTTTCGTGTTTTAACGATTTCGAAATAAGGTGAGGACGCATGTCAAAAATCGAGTTTACCACACAAACAGTGAGCTGTCAGGATTCAGTTTTGACACAGTTCAAAAATTCGACTTTTTGACATATCACATGGACTCCAAAAATTCTGAAATTTTGTGGACACATACTAGACATGATTATCTACAACTTCCGTTTCCATTGCAAAGATTTGTTCGGTCTAAAAATAGTAGAAACATGCTCATTAAGTTCGGAAACATGCACTGTCAGTTTTTGTAAAATGTTTGAAAGTACAGTTTATGTCCGACATTATTTGGGTTAATAAACGTTGATAAAAATCTCTGAAATTTTTACACAACATTGATTAAGGTGTTAGGATCAAAAGTCTAGTTTTGAGTTTTTCGGTTTGAACTCTCGAAATAAGGGTTTTGGTCGGATTTCAGAAAACGCGCGAGTTGGGGTTTTTAGGTTCGATTTTTACGGCTCGTTTCAAAAACACTAATTCGGACGCCCTAGGCCACCCGTATTGATATGAAAGGGCTCAACTTACAGTGGGTGATGTCTAGGACGTCTCTGGACCGATCGGGGCACCCACGCTTGCTACGAACACGTCCAAATTACTCCGTCTCCTTTCCGTTGGCCCCGAAACGAATCGAAAGTAAAAATCTAGGGTTAGATCGGATTTTCGGACTTGTAAAGATGGAAGAAACCTTAGCAAATACTTACTAGTAATCTGGAAACCTTGAATCTTGGTTCCACGCTCTTCCTTGGTCGGATTTCGTCGCCGGAAAGTGATCGGAAAGTCGTCGGAAAGTCAAGAACTTGTGTTTTTGGTTTAGGGAGAGTTTTGGATGAAGAGAAGTGTTTGAAGACTGAAAAGTTGGATAGGGATCAGCCAATTCTCGGCCTTATTGCCTTTCCCTCAGCTGGAATCCAGTTTCCAAAGTCGGGGTCGTAAATTTTGGCAAGAAATCGCCGAAATCGCGCAATTTGCAGTTGTCTGCTGCTGTGGCGCGGGGATGGCGCGGACCGCGCGGCCGGGCGGCTCCGGTCTGGACTGCGGTGCGGACAGGGTCGTGCGATTCGTCGGGTCCTTTCCTCCTCTCTCTCGGACTTCTATCCTTCTACATTTTCGGGCTCGATTTTCCGGGTCATTCTCGGATTACGATTCCTATCCTAAATTTATTCCAACTTAAATTGATTCCATGTTTGAAATCTTAAGTCCGTCGGTTTCGGATTTGTCGGCTTCTAATTCGTCGTCTTTTGACTCCCGCGCATTTCCGACTTCACGGGTTCTTGGAATTAAAATTCTTTTCCTTCTTGAATTTAATTCCAATTCTTTAGGAATTAATTCATTGAATATCTTCGGGCTTCCGTTCCCTCTTTATTCCATTTTGAATTTATTGGTAATTCATTTCCGAACAATCATGATATTTTCTTCTTCTCGGAAATATTTCGGCTTTGATCGGATTAAGAAATAAATTTTATTCCTTTAGACGCCGATAAAAATCCCGGGTATTACAATGACCCTGATCATTTATGTGCGGCTGCTACGGCTGCGGCGGCTTATATCCCTGCGGTGGCCGGATTAACCATGGTTTATTTGGATTGTAATTCCCGGATGGAGGTAGGCGAGGAACCTTCTTCTTAAGCTGCATTTCAAACCTAGAAGCTTTTCAGACTAGATCAGTGATGTTGACGTATCCTCGCATCTCCATTTCCTCATGTATTTCAGGCCTCAAATGGTGTGCAAATCTGGCAAGAGTTATTAATGGATCCTCATTAATCTGAGATCGCATTCACAGTAACTCCATTTCCCGGTAGTATTCTTCCACAGTCTTGGACCCTTGAGTGAGAGCAATGAGCTTCTTGTACATATCTGACTTGTATGTATGCGGTACAAATCGTTGCTCCATTATATAATACCCGTGAAATCAGTCACTCATAAATAAATAAATAAATAAACACATAAATAAATAAATAAATAAATAAATAAAATAAAAATAAAAAGAGAAATGGAATCTAATTCCAAAGATTAAAAAGGAATTTAAATTCCACGAACCTGTGATGTCGAAAATTGTAATACCCCATATTATTCTAGATATATTTTAAATTAATTTATTTATAAATATTAAAACTATTTCAGTACTTGTGTAATTATTAGATGCAAAGTAATTAATTAACACTTTATTTTTAATAATAATAATAATAATAATAATAATAATAATAATAATAATAATAATAATAATAAGAATGATAATAACAAAACAATCTATATATATACATAGCAAAATAATTGGGAAGAAATATTTAGTCTATATTTATTAACATAACAAGATTTACTCTATTTTTAGTATATTGTTAAACCCAACAATATCTTTTCTTTATCTTTTCTTTCTTTCTTTCTTTTCTTTCTTTCTTCTATATTATAAGAATGGTAGGGATTTTTTTTTACAAGCTGAATTCAATTTCCTACCGTCCATTCCATTCTAATTTCGTTTGTGCCCGTTGGATGCCAGGGAATTCCTAACCGTTGGATCCCCAATTTTATTACGATCAGTTATTGGATTCTCAGTTTCTTCTTCGCTACTCATTCTCCTTTTTCTTTTCGTTCTTCTCTCCGCCTTCTCTTCGGACTTCACCAAATCGATTCGGACCGCCAAGCCTTCACCTTCCGCCGCCTCCGACGTCGTTGGGAAACCCTAATCCCCTCCGATGGGATTCCGACTTACCTCTTGTTTTTTTGGAAAGCTCCGTCACTTTGCACAAAAGAAAATTAGGGCACACACTCGAACACTCGATGAAGAGAGTGAGAGAGCAGTGCTGATGCGGCCCCGCCGGCGGTGCCCCCATCGGCCGGAACAGCGCCTCGTCTGCAATCCCGCTGGGCTCCCGCTCGACTCCCGCTCGCGTTCAGGTATACAGTCGTGCAGCTTCATTGTTGAAATTGGGGACTTCCACTTTCGGGATTCTCTTATGCTTTCACTTTGAGTTTCCTGGTGTAACCTACTACTCCCACCGCGGCTTCCTGCATTTACACCTCTCTTTCATTCACTGCAGATTGAATCTGTGAGCGATACCCTTCCAATTTTTGGTTCGCGAATTTAGGTTTCGGGTGTGATAGCCTGGTATCATTATGACATTACTACTCATTTGTCTCCATGTTTACCTGTTCCTTGCTTAATTTGGTTTGTGTTGAATAGATCATATCTTATTTAAGGCCTTGTCTATTCAACCATTTTTGGCTGTCTTCATTTTGCAATGACACCATTTGGCAAATATGGGACAATTCAAGAAATGTAAATAATTAGAATGTATTGGCTTTGTTACCACATTCACACATATAAGAAAGCACAGGTATATTATTTTGATATTAAAAGAGGGGTGTTTATGTTTTTATAGACATTTGAACAAGGATTGATTTTTGTGATTTGATGGTCTGTCAATGAACAGGTTGCTATGACTAATGGGATTTCCATGGGTGGAGGCACATCGTTTTTTGTCCCAATGAAGTTCTCCGTAGTCACGGAAAACACTGTCAGTTCATACATGTTTATGCACTAACACTTTTGTGCAATGTTGATATGCTCTGAGATTCTGATCTGCTTATGGTTTGAAATTTAATCATTGATAATTAGGTATTTGCAACATCAAAGGCGAGCATTGGTTTCCACACTGATTCTGGTTTTTCTTACATACTCTCCCACCTACCAGGGCATTTAGGTTAACATATTTTTCTTCTACTACAACTAATAATCTAACGTTTTATTTTCTACACCAAGGTTCGAAGGATTCATATTAATTGAGTGACTGGTTTTCCAGGGGAATTTTTGGGGTTGGGGGGGGGTGGGGGGTGGGGAGGCTGAATGGGGCAGAATTGATTGCAGCTGGGCTAGCAACTCGCTTTGTCCCTTCTGAGGTTGGACATGATGTCATGATATGATGATTTTGAATATTGATCTTTCCACGAAACTACATTTGATTCTTCAGTTCTGTTATTAAATAGCATTTGATTGCATATCATTTTGCGTCAAAGTCGAGTATTATTTCAATCTCAAGGAATCTTGATGCTGTTTCCAAAGAGAAAAACCAATATCAGTGAGAAAAATTTGTTAGTGTAGAATCTGTATGTGCATATCATGAATATCTTCCTTTCCTTAAATTATGTTGTCCAATAATGGTAGTGTAGAATATGCGAGTTGAATCTCTTCCAATATGACGCCTTTCTGTTTTCATTCATGAATGGGCTGAAGAGAGCACCAAATTCTTTGGCGTCCCACTCTCCTCCAAGAAAAGATTGCATCCAGACTGCAATAACAGTACTGGTAATAACATTTTTTCAGCTGTGGAAACGAACAACAAGGCAAGGTTGGTTCTTCAAGAGGATGATTTAGCGTTGAATCTGAAGCCCCGTACTCCATGTTAGCTTCGAAAACATCAAATTCAGTCATGGCTATATCTGAATTTCTTCTTCAATTCTCCTCCATTTAGGAAATTCCTTTACTTCTATTTGTTTTAAAAAAGCGGAAAAAGAAAAACGATCTCTTTTCAAGTCCATTGTCTTTAGAAGTGTTACCTTGAAAAGATGTGTCCATTTGTGAGTACGTGTGGATGTTAGTTCAATTTTATCTATCACTTGGTTAATTAATTTCTGTGTAAATGCAATGCTACTGCACAGCTTAGGCAGTTCTTTTTGTTAATTCCATGAACCATGAATAGAATGCATAAAAAAACTGAATTTGATTTGAGCCGTAGATTTACTGAAATCAAAGTTAATTAATTATGTGGGTTTTTGTTTCTTGTCTTTGTTGTAGGGTATTTCTTCCTTACTTTCTTCCCCTTTTGTTAGAAAATTTTGTGATGTTTTTATAGTACACTCTTTCTGCATTGCTATATGTGAATGTTGGAGTCAGATTAATTAATGCAGATGACAATGCCCTGGAGAGCTTTATTTATTATCTTTTTATATTATTTTTTTAAATTTCAGTTCTACTGAGGAGAAAGCTCAGGCAGGTTTGCAGGCTACCTCTCAAATCTCAATGGCAGATTTTCTTTGTTTTTTGTTAATATCACGAGTTTTATATTGTTCAGATGATAGTATTAGAAAAGAGATGAGGCTATAACTAACCATTATTTCCTTCAGTAGGTTATTGAGAATTTAGAATTCCACCTTCCATTAATTGGGTTTTATTAACAACATATTGCTGGTGGAAGGTACCTTTTGTTTAATATATCAGAATTTTTTCGTCAAAGTAGTTGATTTGTTTTCTGATTAATTTGATGCTACTTTTGTTTTCATAGTAATGTTTCTTATTCTTCAAGAAAATCCTATATCCATTTTCTCACTTTTGCTTTCTCCTGAAATATAAATGATAGTTTCTCCTATAGATAGACCTGATTGATGCTTATTGTCAAGCACCTTTTCGAAACCACCAAATGCAAGCGAGGCTGCACAGACTTCATCTCTTACAAAGGTTAATCAACAGGCTTCATCCTCTGTTGTTTCATCTGTGGGCCAAGTTGGTGCAGGGAATTCAATATACTTGCACATGTTAGTAACTTGATGAATGCTTTGACTAGACAGTTTCTTTCCCATATGCCCAGGTTTACTTTGCGTTTGATTAAATTATTTATCGTAGTGATGAATTATTTATCCATTTTAATCATTCCTTCAAGTAAGTCCATGCACTCTTGGCATGAAGGGTAAAGTAATCCACTATTTATTGTGTGTTTCTCTCAGATCTGATTGCCCTCAGTTTAGGTTTGTCTTTTGTAATCTCAAAATTCTCAATGTTTGATCATTGTTCCATTTTCAGTTGAATGCTCAAGATGGTTTGGAAGGCAATCCAACTGCTAATACAATCAAGAATGCCTCGAGGGGATTTGCATCACTGTCAATTCCTTAAACTGTCATCTTTCCAAATGTATGCTAATTATAATTTGTTAGTGTGGAATTTGCTTATACTTGATAAACTTTCTACTGCACATTAGGTTTCCAGGCTATCAATTGATTTAGGTCGCCTTATTTTAATCTGCTCATGTGAAATGAGATTGCCTTTATCCTTGGATATCTTAGGTTGTTGAGCATCTTAATGGGTTGGTCATAGTCCATTTCGTTTTTGTTTGTTTCCGTTGATTTTATTTTATCTGCTAAAGTTTTCGAGTGGTTGCAATATTTGAATTTTTGATATCTCACAATCCTAATGCCATGAGACTATTAGATTAGGCCATTTCAGACTATTAGATTGGGAGCTCCATAACTATTGTGACAAATAATTAGATCTAACTTGATGTTAGCTAGCTTTAGTATAGTATTAATTAATATCTAACAGTTGATTTATTGTGCTGGGAAGAAATGATGTATAGTATTTTGAAGTAATGAATAAAGAAAATGTAATGCATGTTTCTACCGAGTTATATTCTTTGGTTAGATGGTCGTTCAATTTGATATTGAAATCGGGATTCAAATCTCTACTTTTGTCATTCACTCGTCTGTGAATAAGTGGTGCATGTGCAAGGATTCAAATGTCTGTTTCTATTTTTGGTTTTTGTCTTATCTTCAGAAAAATTCCATGATTACAAGTTGTTTAAAAGTTATTTTCCTTTTCCTTTATATTGCTTACACAACCATTTCCTATCCTTTTAAAAAAAAATAAAAAAGATTTCCAGAGCAAAATCAAGTATACGCAACAGTGGTATAATCTGCCTAATGTTAGTGATTTAAAGGTTAGCATATCTTTACTATTTAGTTTTTGGCATGATATGACATGGCCTTTTAAGCTTTTCACGTGTTAATTCATTCATTTGACTTTGCTCTCTTTCCGCATTTCTTTTAAATAGAGTGGCATCATGAATTTGGAGAAGATGAAAAGCAAAATGTACCTACCTGGTAAGTGAGTTGGTTAAGTGAGGAATTGAGAGAAATGAAATGTAAATGGTTGTCTGAATATTATTCTGAAAACTTGAGCACATTGCACCTTGCAGGAGATTCAAATGTTGGAAGAAAAGTTTTGGCTGATATTGGAAATGTGAGGGGCAACAGTTTATTGAAACCTCAACAGGGAAAATGTTCTAAGCCAGGGTATGTGATAGAAATTTTCAGCAACCATAAGTACATTTCAGCTGTTGCATTTACTATTATACTATTTCTTAGTTGTGGAATACTTGATGGAACTCTGTGCAAGCGTCGACATTTGAACAAACTTCCAAACATCTCCTGAATGAATTCCTGGCTAATTTCGTTTGATGAACATCTTAGTGACCAAGGTATATTTCGTTTGCGAAAGTGCATTCCTCTACCATTTATCTTTTCGTATAAAATGATAGCGACGTCTAATTGGTGTTTTTTTTTTGTGTTTGTCATTCTCGGGTGTTTATGCTTTTCAAAACAAAGTTTATGTTTCTTTGCTTCTTTTATGTTGATTGTTTATTCTGTACTCTGTATGTGTAGCAAAAGCCAGGTGTCGCCCCTTCAAAAATTCCGGGACTGGTAAGTCTTAGTACAATTTACTTACTATTTTTCATCACCATTTTGATCTAAAGTTGATAGGTGCACATTCATGTTTTATGCACATTCTCTTAGATTAACTGTTCTGGGTTGCATAAATGATAAAGTTTATCATAGTAATTATATTATGTTGGGGTCTCTTTGAAATTGTTCCTTATCTCTTGAATTAGCTACCTTTAGACTATGCTGATTCAAAAAAACATCCATATATTTTTGAGGTTTAGTTATGCAACTTTTAGCTTCATCATTTATTGTTCAGTTTCCTACAATAGCTTTGACAGTTCTTATATTTCTTCTATGAGCTGATAAACAAATTCAGTGTTCCTATAAACTTATGGTTCCAATTCCAATTCCATCCTGAGAAGTTAGAACTTTTAGAAAATAACTTGGAAGGATTTTTTTGATCTTCATTTTTTGAAAGTTTCCGGAATGTATAATACTCCTAAATCCTCCTTGACCATTTGTGATCCACTTTTTACTTTATTATTATATTTTATTTGCATGTTGTTGCTTGTTGACCATTGGTTTGTAAAGTTATGTAACTCTTTTGTTTTAGCTCTTGCACACAACCTTGTTATCTATATCCATAAAATAAAAAATCGTAACCCTGAGGCAATTTGTTGTGTCTGTGTTTTTTGTATTTTTTTATGTTCTGTTTAATTAATACTGCCAAACCTGTGGACATTTTCTGCTTATTCCTTGAAATACTCTGAATTCCTCATAATGTCTCTCATTATGTTTTCTTCTATCACATCTATTTATTAGGGTCTTAGATCATACCAAAAAAATTATAATTTATACTTTCTTTTATTACAGGGGCTCCAAAATATTTTCCTCTTTTGTCAAGTTCTGGAAGAGCAAGGATTCAGCAGATGGAACTGAACAAGCTCTACTTGTTGAACTTAAGGTACTGGATGAACACCTTAAAGCTAAGGTACTATGATCTGTATTAAGGGTACTTCATATTAGACCTATGACAAAGTCATGGGGGAATCTCCATTGTTATTAAATTAAATTCGTGGGTATTTTTAAAATTTGTGTGTTTCGCATTTGTTTCTATTGATTTGTGGATGTTAGAATACTTCAGCTCTAAGTAAATTTTATATTGTCTAATTTTGGCTTCCTCAGCCCTGCGTACTTGCCTTGTAAATTAAATATAACTAAATTTCTTTGAACATAATAAGTATCATATAAGGAAACGACGACGCTCACCTATAATTATTTCTTTTTTCTCCATGGGCAGTTGTACGCCCTCAGTATGCTGTGCATCGCACATCGAAGCATTGCTAGTTATCTTATAAGTGTGAAACTTCCAAAATCTTTATTTCATTATTGACCGTTGGATGGGGAATCTAATTTTAATCCTCACCGTTGATTTCTTATTTTGTCTCCCAGTCTTCCTCGCTATTCAGGATCGATTCCCACGGCCTGCAGATTCGTTCCCTCTTTTCTCATCTAAGCCACCGTTCTTTTCCAGAACCTTCGTCCACGCTCCAGTCTGCGCCACCCCCTTTCCGTCGCCTTGCAATTTCCGTTCTCCCTTCTCTAATTCGTCTCATACCGGCTCCATTCCTCCTCAACCCCAATTCCCATCCCGTTGTCGTCGTGGTGTTCCATCGATGGAGCTGAACCCTAATATCGCCGCCGCCGCCGAGGCACTGCCTTGCGATGCCGCTGCCTTGCTCGCGTCGCCGCCTCTCTCTACCTGCTCGCCGCCGCCGCCTCTGTCTACCTGCTCTGCCCACAACCCGACTGACACCTAAGAAGCTATTCTCGCGTATGTATCAATTGATGCAAGAAATGAGATGGGAATTATCTATGAGGATGCGGTTTTGATTAAGGAAGCTTAGAGGCCTGCCGATCTCACTGTCATCACTGTGAATTGTCCGGATGAAACTTGGCTTCGGTGCGATCTCTGTAGGATTATTCTGCTCTTTGGACTGAGCATTGCCAAAGCAGGTATTGGTGTTGCTGTGAACTTTCGCTTTTTAGGATTCTTTTCTGTTTTGGAAATTTGATCTTGTTTTGTTGACTGGTGGGTCTTTTTTTTATAGCATCTTTTGGTCGCCCCTATCTAATTTCTTAATTTGATTGTCAGTTTCAAGATTGCATTGGGTTGCTACTCGTTCGTTTTATCAAGTTTCAGAATTTGTTGTTAATTGGGTTTGTTAGATTTATGCTTGCTTTTCAATTGCCTAAAGCAGGTTTGTTAGATTTGTGCTTGAATTTGTTAGATTTTTGTAAGGATTTTCCATGCTCAATCAATTATCTCAGGGATGCCTACTTCAGAAATTCCAGTGCAGACATAATCGTTTTAATATGTTGTGTTTCGCTTCTATATATAATTGGTATCTTTGAATTTTATCTTGAAGTAATTGAGTGTAGTCCTGGAGCGGATTTTTCAAGAGCCGGTAAATGGTGTTACTTGGTTTTCTGGGTTATTGGGAAGCCAACAACGAGGTGGAACTTGTTGAAGGAGAGGCTTCTCAAGGTGTGTCCTACATGTACTCCATCAGCATCGGGAATCTTTTACTTTATTCCTGAGTTTCAGCAGCCGAGGCAGCCAGAAATATTCCTCCTCAAGTTCTGGTGTTCGTATGACCGGAAAGGTCTTCTACATGGTAAACTTCACAGTTCGCGAAATATATGGCCATTAAAAGTTGCCCATCCCTATCTAAGTTTGATTTCAATATTGTATAGAATGGTTGGGGGCAAAGAAATATTTATTTCTTGGCAATTGATGAGTGTATTAAAATAATATCGTATATCTATGGACATCGTGAATTACATTTATTCAAGTTTTATTGTCGTAGTCCGATTGAATCTCTTTTTTAATTGTATTATTTTAGATGGACTCCATCCTTGGGAATTATCATAGGAAAAATTTAGGTGTGCCTTAAATATTTTGTGCTATCTCAGGAATTTGGAAAACCAAGTTTTATGATTTTTCCATAACATCCATAGTGGTTTCAAATTCCTTCCCTTTTTTTTTCAGTAATTCTTTCATTTTCTTCCTTCTAAGTACTTGTTTCCTGATTGGTTGACAGCTACCACCGAGGTCCTTTATGAGCTAGAGTTGACAATAAAATGAGTAAAAGTATACACGGCACCTGATGGAAGTGTGATGGACCTTTTTTTGTCACTGCTGACCATGTACTTTTTTGAAAGATGATGTATATGACAAACTGAAGCAAACTGAACCTTACAAATCTCAATTGGAACTCATGCTTGTGCAACACGTGTTCCCAGAATTCAACAGTCATGTGGGACATCTAAGAGCTAAGGTATGGTGACCTGATTCTGTTACCCGTGTTGTCCTCATCATTGCATCCAACCTTATAAGTAATCAATAATTTTAATTCTTGGCATTTGTTTTATATCTGAGCTATGCATAACATATATTATTCCTTTCTGTGATACAGCTATTTACATTTGCATTTACTGATCACTACTATGCATGTAATGACACCAATGTTCTTTTACCGAGGAGTATTTGTCTGCGTCATGTCAGATATGAACATGAATTAAGAAATTCTGATTACTGCATTGAGTGACTATTCTTCCATCCGTGTTCTTTAGTTGTAGCCTTACACTCTTTTATCCTTTCTAAATGAACTGGACTGTAGGCAGCATGGGATGCAGGGCAATATGCACACATCAATTTCTCAGATCCAAATAACTTTCGAAGAGCATTACATAGCATTGTTGCAGGAATGCGCGATCCGGAGCTTCCTGTTTGTGTTGATTCCGTCTTGGCATTGCGCTATTTTGTTGAAGCCTGCAATGGTGCAATTTCCCATGTTATATTGCTTGAGTCTTATTTCTACCCTGAAATTTTCTAATATTCCTCATGTTTTCTATGTCCAGATTTGGGTGAAATCCGACCAATTCTTACTCAATTGCTTGATGGTATATCATTTATAACTGTTATATTTTCCTGTTCTTTGTTATGCAACATCAATTTGACTGAATTTCTTTTCAGAGTTTTTTAAACTCATGAATGAGGTCGAGAATGAAGATCTTGTATTTACTCTTGAGACAATAGTGGATAAATATGGAGAGGAGATGGCTCCCTATGCCCTTGGATTGTGCCAGAATTTGGTGAGACTGGTTTTCTTAGATTACAGAATATCATACCTCTGTATGGTCTTCTTAAATTGTGCAGTTTCAATCTTCAGGCGGCTGCATTTTGGAAGTGCATCAATTCTTCTGAAGCAGATGAACAAGGTGATGATCCTGGCGCCTTGGCCGCTGTTGGTTGTTTGCGGGCCATAAGTACAATCCTTGAGTCCATCAGCAGACTACCACATCTCTTTGTACACATTGAGCCTACTTTATTGCCAATAATGCGCAAGATGCTGACTACCGACGGACAAGGTTGCTACCCTATTCTTATATATCACATATAAAGAATGTCAGGAAGTTACAACTTACAAGTAGATATCTGAAACCAAAATCTAGGAGAACATTGCAAGAAGCAAAATTCTAATATTGTGAAAATCAGAATAAAAATACCTTCGGTTCATTTATCCTTCCTTGCAGCTTTATCTGCAGAAGTGGACTTGGCGGATCATGAAACAAAAGTTCTATTAAGGTTTTATAGGATTTTATTTGATGTCAGGAGTAGCATGAAAAGGTGCACTCTTGGCTTGCTTCATAGTTGCACCATTGAATTCTTGTGTTTTCATTACGCTTGTTCTGTTTGGGATCATCGAATGTCAACGTAGTATCAAAATATGTTGAATTTATGTCGATAAATTTTTCCGTTGCATTATAAAGGTCGGTATTTCAAATTGGTCATCTTTCATCTTGGAATATACAGCTTTTGTTCCTGTGGATCTCTGACTATAGTATTTGATGCTGGAAACTTTCACTTAGTTACTGAGGCTTGATTACACATATGTTAAAATGTCCCCAGTCCCCACAGTCTCATGAACATATGCCAAGTTAATTGTTAATAACAAATATAATAATGAACAATCAAATAGGTCACTCCATCATATAGGAGCTTTACTCAACAACATAGCAGGAAGGTTATTTTGCTTGAGAGAGCTGATCAAATGGAATCATTAGGAGGAGAATAACTTCAGCATTCAATAACATTTTTTTTTTTCTTCCTAATTTTCCCTTTGTTCTTTTCTTTTTTTAAAATCCTGGTATATGATATGCAGATGTCTTCGAGGAAGTTTTAGAGATTGTATCATATATGACTTTTTACTCTCCTACTATATCACTGGAGATGTGGAGTCTTTGGCCATTCCTGATGGAAGCATTGGCAGATTGGGCCATTGATTTATTGATTTATTCCCAAGTATGTAACTTTTTACCTGTTTATCTTATTTTCATACTTCTGCTGTAGCTTGGTTTATATGATTCAATGTTTTATTATGCTTCATCATTAGTTGATTCATTTTTCTATATGATAATGATAGGTTCCAAAGACCTGTTATCTGTACATTTTTTCTGTCCTCATCTTTTTTGTTCAGAAATTCTTTATTCATATCATCTTATTCATCTCCAAATTCAGCTGCTGCATCTACTGGTTCTGCCCTGAGTGTTCTTTTGTTAGTTTGCCCTGTCACTTCATCCACTCTTTTCATTTTTAAGCCATTTCTGTGGTTGAAATTATTGGTTCTGTTTTATTATTTTTGTATAGTTTAAATCATTTAAGCTCTTTTGTTTTCGTGATGTCACTTGATCTTTTGATTTGTAATTACTATATGTCATTGATAGTCATTTAGTCTGTCAGCATTCCATGAAGGCATGGAAGCCATCTGCTGGCTTATAGTGTATTTTAGTTAATACTCCCTCCGTTTTTTAAAGGTACATTTTGACTTTTTTCACTGTTCATTGTAGCACTTTTACTTCTATTTTTGTTATAGTTATAGAAGATAAAATATAGCCAAATGAGATCTTGTTGGATTCGTCTCATCTTATAGTTTTTAAATATCAAATTTTTAGAATTTTTACTTGTACGGAATTTGAGTTATTAAGCGTTGAAAATGTGCATTGGCATACATGCAAATGAGAAGTGTAACCTTTAAAAAAAATGGAGGAAGTACTTGTAAAATTGCATATTACAGACAAATAACATTTGCTTCTTGTATTTGACATCTGCATTCTTATTTTTCTTATTTTTGTTTTTTTTTCTCGCTTTCTTTCTTTCTTTCTTTCTTTCTTTTTTTTTTCTTTAAATCTTTTATGTGATTGTATCTATACCAAGAGTTAACCTGTTAACAAGCAATTTCCTTGTTTGTTTGTTTGTTTGTTTGTTTGTTTTGATATTTTATATTTTGCCTGTTAAATGCTATAGGACAATTAAGATTTCATTTTTTATATTTTGCATTTTAATTAAGTACTTTTGATGACCTCCCTATTGATCCCAAGATATAGACTATGATGTCAAAGTAATTCATGGTTGTATGATGTCTTGTCTACTAGCACAATCATGAAAAAAAGAGCGAATTTGAAATCTGATCAACAAGGCTTAATTACAGTAGTCATACCCTGTGATTCTTGTGAACAGATATCCTGGTTCCGTTAGATAACTATGTATCCAGAAGCACTGTACATTTTTTGACATGCAAGGAACCTGATTACCAGCAAAGCCTTTGGAACATGATTTCATCTGTGAGTTGATATTTTGTCAATGTCAAAACTTATATCTTAGCTGAGCTGTTGAATTATCCCTGACGAAGCTTTTGTTCTGTTCATGCAGGTCATGGATGATACGAATTTGGAGGATGGTGACATTGAGCCAGTACCTAAACTTATTCAAGTTCTATTCCAGAAGCTGCAGAGGGCAGGTTCACCATTGGGTTGAGCCTTATTTAAGAATCTCCATGGAGAGATTGCGGCGTTCCCAGAAATGGTATTTAAAATGCTTGTTGATTGAAGTGGTAAGGAATAATCTCTATGTCTCAGTTTTGTTGTACACTGCCAAACAAAATGTCTTACATTTCTCCATTTGTTATGTATATATAGAGATATATATTTAACTAATTAACCCATCTACCTACATTTAACATAATCATGAGTAATTTGTTCAAGATCTAGCTTTGCCCCTTGTATTTACAATATTTTCTTTTTCTTTATCTTTTGTTTTTAGTTTTATATAAATTTAAAATAATCAAACAGACAGTATGCACCTATAGTGCTTTTACTTTAGTATCCAGTTATATATACCATAATCAAATATCCAATATGTTATTAAAACATAGTGATTTTCTCTAGGACGTTTTCCTCTACTGTACTGACTACTGAGGCCATTCAATCTTAAGTCAAGTTTTGAAGCTGGAAATCAGACACGGCACAACAATGTTAAATATTTTTCTACTCAATGTTGATCAATATACCATGTTTGTAGTAATCACAAGGAAATTAGTACTGAATGTGTTCTTAATGACTTGACAGCTGTGTAGTGCACTGAATATAAACAAGAAGAGTGTTGACCGATCTACCGCAATTTGCTTTCGAAGCTGGTTCAAGCAAAAGAGCTGTTAAAGGAATATGTTGACAGGTGACAAAAATATTTTCTTCGTGCCTTTACACATTTCCATTGTTAATTACTATATAATTATTGACAAAACTGATGAAAGAAGAAATCACATCCCTATAACTGCAGAGGTAAGTGTTGTTAATGTACTTTTCTCCTTGAATGAAATTATCTGACTTACATCTGGTGCTGCGAAAATTGAATTCTGCGAGCATTTCTACACTTGAAATTTCGTGTTGACAAATTGACATTGGCGTCTTTCTTTTTCTTTATGAATTTCTTTTGCTTTTTGATACATTTATTTGAACACCTCTTTGAGCAAAAACCTAGGGCAGGCCTTTCCCTTTAAGTAAAAGCGAGATTTTGCTGGCACTACCTGAACTGAATTTGGATTAGGTTACAGTGATCAAAGAGAAAATGAGGATGTTTGTTTCTGAATTTTTCTGTTTGTCTTAAATTTCAGAGAGAAAAAGAAGATAGAAGAAAGGGCTGCATCTCAGAAACACAATGAAGTTATGACAAATGCTTGGGAGATTTTCAATCTGTCGGGAGGTAATGTGTACATTTTTATTTTGCCTTAACATCCATCCCTAAGAATATGCAGTATGTATGTTTGCTTCTCCATCTTTCAAAATGTCCTCAGATCACAGAATATTCTCCATCTTTTCTAAATGAGATATGTGCTTCTATTCCACCATTCTCCTTCTTGACCTAGCTTTCCATTGTTATTAAATCCATGTATTTCGCATTTCTTTCTGTTAAGTGTTAGGCAATTTCAACTCTAAATAAATTTTATACTGTTTGATTTTATCTTCCTCAACACTACATAGTTGTCTTATAAATTAAATATAACTAAACTTTTTTGAACATAATAAATATCATATAAAAAACAACGTACACTTATCTACAATTATTTTTTTTCCCTCCACGGGCAGTTGTACACCCTAAATATGTTGTGCATAACTAGTATATTATAAGAGAAGATGGCCAAATTCCTAATTGCATTCTCCACCGTCAGATTCATTCTCCAATTTCAATCCTAACCATTAAATTTAGATCCGATTTACACAGTGGGTCGAGTTTGACCCGAAATCTCCAGCTTCTTGCCCTACGTCGACTGTTTTGCAGTCTGAAAGTCTGAATCTCCTCTCCGACTTCTGTCCTCCTGCTCAATGTCTGTTCGGACTCCTGTCTGTTCACTCTTCGTTTCGCCTGTTCCCGTTTAATCTGCCCTCGCCCTTCTGCAGCGCACCTTCCCCGGCTTCGCAGCCCTCCGCCTCCTCCCCCTCCCCGTGCGCCATCGTGTTCGTCGTCTCGCCAGAATCCGCTTAAGGTAACGATTGTCTCTTTAATTTGTTCGCATTATTAGCTGCTAAATTGAAGGCGGTGTAAGCCCAACCGATCGCTACTCCTAGGGTTTGGGGCCTTCGGCGGAAGTTCATCAGGTGTTGTGGCGACCCGACGTCGTGGTTCCTTTGCAGTTCGTTGCTTATAGCGTGTGATCGCTGTGTGGTACGGATATTTTTCCCCCTTTTATTGAATTGATTGATGATTCGTGAATTTTTGGTTGAGTCTCTGATGGAAATTTTTATTGTCTTATTTTTCCTGTGCGATGGATTCTTTGTTTTGAAGCTTTTGAAGTATGATCGTGTGTTTTCCTTTTTGTTTTCGCTTGCATTTCGCGCTGTCGAAGTCCTTTCCGATGATCCGCGCCTTTAATTTCTTTCTCTTGTTTCATGTATGTGTGACAGTGAGTAAAATTTGTGTTGTTCTGTTGCTTGTACTGTGAGAATTAGGGTAAGAACTTGTTGATATATTTTTATTGGTTTCATCTCCCTGAATCAATCTTGTTGATTCTCCAAGAAGTGTCGATCCTGGGCAATCAAAATAACCTACTTGTCAGTCCAATTAATTTTGATTTGGTTGGAGGATTACTCCCATCTACGTGACGATCCCTTTTGGTTTGTTTGTTTCAGATGTTCTTGTTTCTGAGCAAGTCAAATTGAAATCATTTTCTATTGATATTTTGTTAATGTTTGATTGTTGTACTTCGGACCAATTCCCATGTATCATTTCTGGGCGAATTTTAATAAAACACCATGTTCTTTTTCCAATCTTAGATGAGTTATTGGGGACCCTTTAGCATGCAGATTTTGTAGAAGCAGAATGTGATGTGTGTGTGATGGCGAGGTGTGCAAATGTTGTAGGGCTCGATTTTGTGATGTTTTATTTTTGGAAGTTGTTGAAGCTCTATACATGAAATGGGTCAAACATCACAAAACCATACTAACACGCAGAATAGTTGTACAGTAACTATGCTGGAGTTATTGCTATATAGCATGTAAAATGGGATTTGTAGACTGAGGAAATAGGATTCAAGGTTTGACGTGTTCCTGTATCCTGTGTTTTACATATTTTCAATATTCCTTGTGGAAAGCTATTTGAGCAAACACCATTATATGGGGATTTGATTTACTTTTTCATATTAGCTTTTTCATGATGTAACTGATTTTTTTTTCAATTTGACCACAAATCACAGATTGACCGTGTAAATAAATTAACTTAATTATTTTGGAGGAACCTGGACTTTTCTTTTCTTTAATTATTTATGTTCTTAGTCAGTCCTCTTCAGTAGATATGCAACCATTTTCTTGGGTTTCTTCATCAAGAATCAGATTATCTGACCTTGCTGAAAGTACTTATTATCACTTTGTGCATTTTTCCGCAGCAATGAGGCCAGGAGGATCTTCTCTAAATCCCTTTGCTGCATCATATGTACCACTCTCTAAGAGAGCTGGTACTGATGTAAACAGTCAATACAAATCAGAAGAAGAATTTAATAGAGGAAATAGTGCTTCTGTTTGGTTTCGAAATCAATCTGAAAATCCGTATCTGGCGGGTAGTCGGCACCAAAATGTTTCCAAAAATGAAGGCGCAATGCTGGCTGAAGACTTTCCCAAGTGGAAGGACACTCATGGTGGCAAATATCGAACATCTACATCTCAGCATGTGAATGAGATGCCTGAAAAGTCAAACTTTGATGATGACATGGATATGGCTTACCTTCAGATGACCTTTCCTGGAATATCGTATGAATCTCTCCATGGGGTCTACTTAACCAACAATTGTGACCTGGATGCTGCAGTCGACATGATAAATCAACTGGAGGTAATTTCCTTCATTACTCAACTTATGACTACACTAATGCTGCAAATTCATTTGTCTTAATTGTCTGTGTTCTTTATCATGTGAAGAACCAATATTTTTTTTCACTCTCGAATCTGATATGCACAACATTCTGAAATATTTTAGTTACTAATATCATAGCATTTTTACAGGTCCCAGAGTCTCATAATTGCTGAGCTATTGCCTGAAACTAATCAGTTTTAATGATGACCAAATATTTTCCACAATAATGCTATACACTAAGAGATGCATTTTATTTGCTTGCTTGCATTTATGATGCCACTTTGGTTGAGAGGACATCTTCTTTCGAAGCCAGCTTCTCTGAAGATGGTAACAACATAAGTTTATTGTCTCAAATAGTACATAGATAATTTTTTTTCGTCATTGTTTCTCGCGAATTACTCTCTCTCTCTCCCTGTAGGGTTTTATCATTTCGGCTTTACCTTCTCCATTGATTCATTGATTTTTCTTTCTCGAATTGTAGCTCTAGCCCATTCTCTGCATTGTTTTCGATTTAACGTAAGTTTTTCATTTTTCAGAAAGAATTTGGATATGGAATTCGGAGCCGCGAGAAAGAGGGGAAGAGGTGACAATGTTGTCAACGGAAATGGCGGTTTCAAGAAATCTAAGCAAGGTCGTCTTATGTTTTCTTTCGTATTTCCTGTTATGTGTAAATCTGGGTCTTGCTTCTGTTTTTTATGTGTTTTCCTTTGTTCTCTTTCATTCTTTTTTATGTTTTGGGCACTTTTTTGTTGATTGCAGTTTCTAAAGGCTGAGACAGTGCTAGAAGCTCTGTAGTTACTATCTGTGACTGTTAAGACTTCGTTCTTGACAGTGCTTTCATTTTTTTTTTCTATTGATGGTGTTGAATCGAATATTTTGGTTTACAGTAAATTTGTTCAATTCGGCCATTTAGGGTTCTGCAGGGCCGGCAAGGGAGCTTCTACAAAGGGTTTGGGGTTAGGTCTTAGGGTTAATATTTTCGAGGATTACCAATTTTGCTCTTTTTTGAGTATGTGATGCACTCTAATAGGGGAGATAGTAGAACCTGAGTGACTAAGGCATATAGAGGGAGAGTCACATAGCTGCAGAGGAACTGAATCAAAATACTGCAGAAACCAAGAGGCGGGATTTAGTTTGTTTAGATTTAGGGAGTTTCTGAAGCACGGACATGTGTTTGTTTAAGAAATCAAAATGAAGCCTTGTAGCCTACCCCATCACAACTCGAATGGCAATGTCTTCTGGATTTTCATGATAGCAAGAGGGATATCCGAATTCATACTGATGAACACATCACAAAAATTACCTTCATGAATAAAGCTGTAACGAAATTTGCTTACTGAATTGAAGTTCAGCAATGATATTTTGTTGCTTACCCAACTCCAGGCAAAGAAAGCGAGTTGGAATGCATTCTGCACATAGCACAAGTGCATCAGAGGCAATCAGTCTAAATGATTTTGGTAAGATGAAAATCTGGATATGGTCCATTTTTCAATCATTTTTTTTTTGGGTTCATTTGCTCTATGCTGAATCTATTTATTTGTTTAATTTGAAGCATTCTTCTAACACTTTGTGCGAGTTTAGTCTGGGTCATTCTCATTGGTGGTATGATGCGTTGAGATTAATGATCTTGTTGTTTTTTTATAACAAAACTTGTTTGCAGCGATTCAAATGTAAATTATGAGTCTGGTGAAATTGACCATATTGTTTGTGCTGCATTAGTTTTAGTTTTTGACAAGGAGGTAACAAACTAACAGTGCTAGAGTCTCCATTGCGTTAAATTATTATTTGAGAAAACTTATTGATTTCGATCAGGTAAGGTGAAAAGGAAAATGTTCGCCTCCGATATCAACCTCTCTGTGTGAGTACTCTTCACTCTTATTCATTCTTCTTTATTCTTTGAACTTCCGAGTTCATTAATAGTCAACAGAGCTTCTGATTGTGTATCATCAATCCTGTGTTTCTGCTTTGTGTTGAAGAAAAGCCCAATTGTTTGAAACTATTTTGGACAAATGATTCTGGTTCCATTATGAGGTTTGTATAGCTACAAACAATGGATTGTTCATTCCTTTTAATCTTTATTCACATCATTTAGTTTATTGTTTAGCACATCTGAAAATCTTTGATTTTGATTATTCTGAAGTAAATCATTAACTGTCTGTGGTCTTAGTGGTATCATTTCAGTTTGGAATCTTCATTATTTTCATTATTTGAAGTTTGAACTGCTATATCTATCGTATATGGGGTCACCACAGTCTAATTTCACCAAGAAATAAAGCATGATGGAATTAAACACGATTTGTTAATTTAGGACTATTTGTTATCTATCAATTCTGCATATTCATTAACAATTCACTTGTTTTCTTTTCCCTGTTTCGGCAGTTAGTTCTATTGGTGAATACTCCTTATGTTAGTGGCATTTTTTTATGGTTTAGTTGTTAAATCTTATCAACTTTCTTTGTTCGAGCTTATCGACTTTCTTTCTTGGCCCTTGCAGCCTTTTCAAGGTTCGTGACAATGGCCGGTAGTTAGGAAAGTTTTTATCTACTCAATTTACAGAATCTGTTTCACCAGGTCTTTTGGGTCTTGCTCCAGCATTTCTACTGTATTCTTACTTTTTCGTGTATTGATTTGATGTGTGTTTATATGTTGTCTCCTTATCATGTTTTCTGCTTCAGTTTGGCCTTCCAACTACAAGGTTTCTGTCTTCCCAACTATAAGGTGCATGGTCCTCTTTCAGTTATATCCATCAGTTTCCGACTATTATTCAAGGTATATGATTGATATTTGATTCATGAGATGTAAACGTATTGGTATTAAGTACGCTTCCTCCTTACCATGTCTTCAAATACTCATAGTAGAAAAGTGTATGCATCATATATATAGGCAAGGCATTGACTCGCCCTGCTCCTTCGCCACCCCTTACCCACTGCTATCCCTCGGACTAGCGGTCTCTTGACCACGCAGTAAAGCTTCTTCAAGCCATCGCTGCCGTTGCCCTTTAGCTTCTGTGTTGCCGCCTCCAATTTAGGTGCAGGTTTTACCCTATTCGTGTGGCAATTTCTCTCGCAGCCTGCTTAAAGCTGCTATAAGAGATCCTGATCCTGTTGTATTTGTTGAAAATGAATTGTTGTGAGTAGTATTTTCGTTGTACTTCTTGCTTTGATTTGAATATGAACCTTAGTTTTACTTTCTTTCGGGTTCTATCGTTTCCAAACAGGTATGGTGAATCTTTCCCTGTCTCGGATGAAGATCTTCATTCCAGTTTTTTGTGTTCCTATTGGGAAACCCAAGGTATATCATTCCTCTTTGTAGCATGCGGCGCTTTATCTTTCCATCTAAATGTTTACTGATTTCTTTCTCCTCATTTTTTCAACAGATAACTTGAAGGAAAGGATGTCACCATAACTGCCTTCTGAAAGATGGTTGGATATGCCCTCAAGGTATTTTGTTTTCTTTATTCAGTAGAAGTTATATGTTTGCCGTTCAACTTTCTCTTTATGCACACTTTTGATAGTTTGCTACAAAGCCGCAGAAAATATGTTTATTGTTGACCATTTACTGAAGTGATTGTGTCTTATTTTCCAGAATAAGTTTGTATAATTCACAGCAAGCACCAAAAAACACACTTAAAGCATCAATTAGTCATTAATTTTGTTGGGTATTGTTTAAAGTGTTTATAGTTCTCATTTTTCTGGGCTTTAACTTTTTATTGAGGTCTATCAAAGCTTTTAAGTTCCACTTTTTTGCAATTGCCATGAAGGGTAAAGCGCAACCTTTTTTAATTCTTTATTTATTTAGAATCTAACAAATCTAGATTCCTTATTCCCTCTGTGTGTATAATTCTGCTATTTTGCTTCTTTTTTCCCCCTCTTTCATTTTTTTCCCCTGTGTTTATTCCTCTGATTTCTTTATACAATAATAATATAGACTATAGGTGATACTATACTAATATGGGATAGGTTCAGTCCAGCGCAGTGGCCAGTGGGGCTCTGCCTCGGTATTTGTTATTTCGTTTGCTCTTCCGTTTGTGGATTTTTGCTTTTATGCTGTTGCATTTGAGCTTATTAACGTATTTTGGGATAATAGACTCATTAACTAATAACTATTCATCCTTGCTTCCTGACTGCTGTGAACTCGGACTTGAAGAATCTGACATTTTACTTGTAGTTTGATAGACTGAGTTGTTCAAGAAGCTTCAATCTATCACCCCACTTGGTTGAGGCCGGCAAGTTGGGGTTCGTTGTTCGGAAGGGAAGTACTTAGGTTAGAAGGTAAAATGCTTTAGTGGGAAAAGTTGGTTTCATTATTTGTGATTGCAAGAAATAACTTGCCATTGATGGTGGATATAGGAAGTGGTAATTGCTTGTTCTCTTCACTGCTTAATAGACTTTGTTGTGCTTTTTTCCTTTTTTCTCTTTCCCACTGCTTGAATGATTTGTTGCAAGTTTGTTTCTAATGATGGGGTTTTATGCTAGAATGGCCCAATTGAATCCAAGTTTTGACATGTCTTCTATTGGTTACATTTTCTTTTTATATTTCCTAATGCCTTATGCTTGTCAGCTCCTGGACGGTTTATTGTGACAGGAAACTCACTATGTGAACATCATTGCTCTTGGTTTACTTTTCATACCGTATTTGAATTTGAAGTTAACTTGAACCTTTCTTTTGCACTTCGCTAATTTCAGGCAGTGGTAGATTTCTCTTGTTGCTGGCCAAAAGAAACACTAGATCCAGGAATTATTAGGATTGGAGATTTGTCCAAAAGTATGTAACAAGATCCTTAATGGTGTTTGTTTTTGTTTGTGAATTTGCGCTTTGGATAGACTGACAACTGTATGTACACATGTTTTCTGTCGTGGCAGCTGGTCTTCGTTGCTTTTCAAGGTTTGTACTGAAATTGCATTTCTTTAAATGGATAAAACTGATTATTCATATCAAAAGCTGTTAATCAGAATCCCATTCCTTGGTCTTAAAATAGTTCTAATGGAGCCTTTTTGTGTTGTAACTTGTATCCTTTAAGATAGTATTGCTTAACCCAACTTCCTCCTTTTGTCATAAATATTCCAGTTCGGCTCAGTCTATTCATTTGCTCTATTTTTACCAACCTTCAGTAATACTATCAATGTTTTCTGTGAATATATTCTTCAGCAGTTCTGCCCCCGGTTAATACTAGATGATTCAGTAATATTGTATCTGACTTAAAGTACCCTTAAAGGAAATAAGTTTCATTCATTTTCTTGAAGTGTTTTGTACAATAATTCCGATTTCCGATGATGATTCTCTTGAGGAAAATGTCTATCTGGGGTTTATTGGTGTCCTTTGCTTAAAAGTGTTGGCCTGGAATTTCCAAAAGTCGAGGTTCGATTGGAGGATCTTAAAGTCGATGCATTAGTCCATGTTGGAAACAGAGCTTTGCCGACCATACCCAATTTTATCTGCGACATGACCAAGGTAGAACATCAGCGTACATTTATCTGGCATGCTTAAACATATTAGGTTTCTTACTGTTTCCTACTATGTCTGACCTCTCTTTTTTTTTTTTTTGGGGGGGGGGGGGGGGGGGGCGGCGCTGTACAAGTTTGCATAACTCCTACAATCATGGAGAAAAAGTAGATTGTTCTAAGTTTTGCCGCTGATCCTGGCTTGCCAATTGAAAAAGTTTATTCTGGGAGTGAAACATCACTCGATAAATCACCCCAATGTCACCCTACTGCATACTGCTGCAGGAAATGCCACAGAATTGTTGCATTGCAGGAAAGTGTTTTGGATCATGTTCCCGGGGAAGGTGACCCCTGGCCAAGGAGGAGCAGAAGTTCATGCAGCCAATCTGACAGCAGGGACTGCTCATCCGTATTTGTTGAGCCTCTTCATTGGATGAGTACAGGTACCATTTCTCTTGACACATCCTCGACTGTGATTGTAGTGCAATCATAAATGTGATTCATGTGTGACCACTTTTGACAAATATCAAATGGTGATTTTAGCTCTTTTGATTTACTCATGCCATATTTTAGCAGCTTTAGGAAAGTACAAAGGCGATATTTTTTGCATTTAACCCCATTGCTTTTTGGAAATTCAAGGGGATATCGTAGAGATATGTTCTGTTGTTGTCTTTTCCCAAGAAAGCAGGAGAGTAGCAAAGGTATGCAGCTTAAGCGTTGATAAGCTAATTTATTGACAAGTAGTTAGTATTGAGGGAAGTTTCAAGTTTTGAGGCATGTTGTAATAGAATTGAAGAATTCTTTAAATTACCCTTATCGTTGGAACAGATTTTCAACCATATTTGAAGGCCCTTGAACATCAAATTGTTTTAGTGGTTCTCCGTTGCTTTCAGTAAAGGAATAGTGCCCATGGCAATCTTATCTTTTAATGTCTTGAACGCCAAAAACACTTTGGTTACTTATCTTTACATACCTCGTGTTTGTTATCTTCTATGGGCTTTATTTACTGTTTTCTCGAGCAAAAGTAAATTACCAATTCTTTAATATCAGTTTTATGGAGCAAATTGTTGCTAAGGTTATTGTCATACCAAAATAAAGAATTAATGGAGTCCCATTACCTAAATTTTGTATTTTGCATAAATGTGTAGTTATTCCCTATATATGCAAAAGTTCATAACCCCTAGGGCAACACCAAATATTTCCTTCAATAATCTCCACAAGCTGAATATAGAACATATTTACCCCAAATGGACCTACATTAACATAATTCCCGAATGCAACTCCATTTACTTCAGGATTCTTGTTCGGCTGTCTGAACACGTTTTCTGCTTCCCATCTAACACATAGTTCAGGTAATATAAATAAGTAATGAATAAGTAATATTAGATTCAGACAAACATTTGGAGAAAAAGGGGGCTATATTCACAAGAAATTCAGTGTGAGATAATTCGCAGTATTTACTATACAAAATCGCAACAAACCAATAGCACTCATCTTCATATTACAATGCTGAAATGCAAATTAAATATGACCTGCAAAATATATAAGCCATACTACCATTTAAAAAAAAACTACGTGCACTTACCTACAATTATTTATTTTTCCCCACGGGCAGTTGTACCCCTCAGTTCGCTGTGCATTTGCACAGCGTCTCCAACTAGTATAGATATATGCATGATAGTTATAATAACATTTAGTTTATTTTTAGTATATTGTCAAACCTAATATGATAGGAAAAGATTTGGAATAAATCTTTGATTCTAAATCTCTAAATCTAACGCCCATTACTCCTTTCAAAATTTAATCTTCTTCATCTATTGTGCTATTCAAATCAATTCTATGTACACAAAAAAATAAAATAGAAGGAATTAATAAATAACTACACAATATATATTATATATTTAATGTACCATATCTTTAAGATGATATGCAATATATATATTATATATTTAATCTATGTGTAGGATATTTAGAAGACAACAAGAAGATAGTTGAAGTAAATCTTGGGAAGATTTAACTTCCAAATCTGCCGATCCTTCACCCCTTTTTAAAGCACATTCCCATCATCTTCATATGTTGCTAAAAAAAAGAAAGATTTATACGTACACAAAAAAATAGAGAAGAATGAAGAGAATATAAAAAAAAAATATAGAGATTAGATCGTTGAATGATTTCGACGGAGAAGAAGGCACCTTGGACGAGATCCAACACTCCACAGCGGTAGGAAGGAGACGAAGGAACTAGGACATGAACAGAGGACGTGGAAGCCACGCCTACGAATTTGACGAGCCGGATAATCCAATCTCAAGTAAGTTAATCTTACTATGGTTTTGGGAGGATTTAAAATACGCCTAACATAACGATCTAATCAAGATACCTAAAATCTGTCAACCCGAAGAAAACCACGGCGCAGCAGACTTGCATGATTTTTCCGAACCCATAAACATGTTCAAAAAAGAAAACTTAAAACACAAAAAACATTCCTAAGACATAGATCTATCTTCTACAAAAATTTCATAATTTTTCATCGTGTTTTGATATCCGAAAACGACCGTAAACAGACCTGCCTTCGATTTAGATCTTGAAACGGTGATAGATTCTTTATCTGAAATTGAGGTTGATTTTTACCTTTGATGTAGACCGATTTAGGATTGGTGTTAAACATAAGAATTGTAGATCTATACGTTAAGAACACCTCCGTAAATTTTTGGAATTTTTCGTTGAGGTTTGATATCGAATTCGACTCCAAACCGAACTGTTCTAAATTTAGATCTTGAAATCTTTACAGAATCTTGGCCCGAACTTGTTGGCGTTTTTAACAATAGATATAGGATGAATTAGATCTTTAGTTGAACATGAAACTTGTAGATATATGTCTTAAGCATCTCCCTGTAAAATTTCATCAAGTTTGGAGTTGGTTTACTATGGTGGATCTCGAAATTTAGGAACTGCTGTCGTAAAGATTTGTAACCTGATAGAAATCTATGTTTTTGACTTACTTCCATAACCCAGATCGAAAAACTTAAAACATGAAACTTGTTCATCTCTGTGTTTTTGAGTCAACTGTCAAATTTCAGAGTTTTTGGACTTAAACTCGATTTTTAATAAATTTTGAAGTAAACTGTGGTTGACCGAGTCAAATCTTGATAACTTGTTGAAACGGTGAAATTAGCCTTTAAGGTTTAAATGATTGGGAATTCCTTTGAAATAAAATACACATGAAACATAATGCTTGCCGAAAGGCAATTGAGATATAATGCTTGCCGAAAGGCAATTGATAAATAAAGCTTGCCGAATGGCAATCGAGATATAAACATGAAACATGAGACATGAGACATGAAACTAGAAGACTCGAAAATTGTTCCCTTTTATTTAGATTATGCTTTTAAATTATGTCCCACAGTTATATTATTTTGCAAGCTATATTTATGGTCTTATGAAATTCTTGTCTTTTAAATTATGCGGTTAAATTGTTATTAGATGAATACATTAAATCATGTCTTGTATGCACATGTTTTCCTTAATTATAACTAAAGGCTTTGAAACCCCATAATCATGTTTAGTGTCGTAGCATCGTAACAGTGTTCTAGTTAAGGTTTTTCCTTGTTTAAACCTTAATTATGCTTGTTGGATCATTTGTAATTCCGAATGCCTATATATAGGCCATCCTAGACAATGTTCATTTCAACTTTTGAATGAAAATACACATATGTTGAGAGTGTTTCTCTTTGGTTTTGATAACCGAGAGCTTCAAAGGTTCACCTGAGTTTCCACTCACGTTGGATCCTCCTTTCGAGCTTGGAGGTGTGCTCTATCGTACAAACGCCATAAGGATTAACGGAAGAGGGATTAGGTGGTGCAAATCGTGCACAATCGAGTCTAATTCGGTGTTTTCAAAACTGGTAGCCTTCATTATCCTTTTTTTTCATTGTTTTTGTTTTCTTATGATAATCATATCCAACAATCGATCCATGGCACAACTCGAACTCCTCCCAGAACCAAAAAGCGACAGAAAACCCCCGTAACTGAAATCAAACCCACCGAATTAATGAAAAACTGAGGAACAGAACAATACTCCCGCAAAAACAATCCCACAAAAACCCAAAACAAATACAGACCAACAACTGCTACAAACAGGAAAAAATCAGCGGAAATCCTCAATTCCTTATCCGAAGCGACAAACAACTCAACCCAAACCAAAAATTGCCCAAAGAAGCAACACGAATCAATAATACCAATGTGCAGGGTATAAAACATCACACCATATGCAGGGGGATTGGCAATTATTGCATCAGTCTTGAACCAAACTTGTGTTTCAGGATCAGGTTCTGTAAATGCAGGAAGCAAGGAGAAAATAATATCTTTTATTTGATGCCTTTGAACTTGTACTTCAGAAGGTCCAGATGGCAAGAATCCTTTATTCTTGACCATGTCTGAAAAAGGCATATATACACAAATTACTTTGATTCATTTCAGTTCAAAAGCTCTTCCCTATCAAAACAACCAACTCTATGCCAAAGCAATAAGTAATCTTCTACATAAGCAACAAAGGCCAGACTGGCCAGTCGCCCTTCAGAAGTCACAAGTAGTAACTAATATCATCTCCAGAATCATAAAAAAGAATCTTATTAAATTGGCAATTTGAATTTCTGATGTCCAGCACCTATGTCAATTTTGTCACTCCTCCTGTCTTGCTTTGGTAGGTTGCATGTTTAACCAGATGGACAGGACCGAATAAACACCAAGAAAAGTGAATCCATCCTGTTGCGCGATTTTTTGTTTCTTTGACAGAACAAAGTCAGCAGGTGGGATTCTGATGATTCATGTTTCATTGCAGGAGCATAGGTTATGTACTACTTCTCAGATGTAGCTACTAACAGCCGTTCGACATGAATTCTCATGTCTGTTTTGGTGAACGGTATTTAACATATTTATGGTACTTTAAATATTCAGCTAAACCAGCTGGCAACCAAAACGAAACTTTTTATTAGCTTTAATTAGATGAGAGATAAACGCCCGCACACATAAAAAGTATTAACAGATGTATTGCAAGGAGCAGACTTGGCTCATTAACCATGAGACCGTTCCATCATATCTTGGACCACACACAACAATTACCATATGAAGTATTTCAAAAAAAAAAACAAAAAAAAAGAAAAGAAAAGGAGCAGAAGAAAACTTGGGTTATGAGAAAAGAGTAAAAGAAATACAATGTGGTCAAGAACTCACAAGCAGCTAGGACTTTGGGGTCTACACGTAGTGGGTAAAATTCCAATCCAGCAGACATGACAAATTCTTTGAAATTTGAGTGAGTGGCTAGTCTGACCCTATGACCATCCGACTGCAAAACAATATCACCATGTTGTTAACAATTAAGAAATGGGAAAGATAGTTATAAAAAAACCAATAAACCTAGTGGGCAGTACAACCAAAGTAATATGTAAAACTGATAAGAACTGAGATGTGCTTAATTCCGAATGCAAGGCCACAGAAGAATGACCATATCAGAGTTTGTTAATAGTCAGCAAAAACCATAATGCACAGAGTCATTCACCAGACAATCAACAGACGAGAACAATACTGGCCAAGGAAATTTGGATAGTCAAAGGTAAAAACAAAGGAGGATAATCGGGGGGACATTTTTTCCAGCGAAAACCTTATCATCACAAGTGAAGGAAATGGCCATGCTTAGATAAAACTTTAAAGTGCCAAAACATCATAAGCTCTTAAAAACGAAGCAACAGTTGGACAGAAAAATTTCTTAACAATAATGAGACAATGTTAATTCACAAAATACACATGAACAGGGAAAAAAAACTCAATAGCTACAACCATGGTTTGTTTCAAGAAAGCAGCACAATTTGAGTGCAACTGTACAGGCGAGCAAAGACGGGCATGGTAGGAGAGTCCTTCTTCTCACCTGTAAACGCTTTCCAATGGCAACGAATGGTTGTACATCTCCTCTTGTCTCAACAATTAGAATGACAATTTGAAGTGGGGGTAAAAACTGAGCATCTTTTCCCATATTTGCATCTCCATGGCATTCTGCTTCAGTACCAAAATCAAGGCTCTGGTGACTAATGTCTCCTGGAAGATCGAATTTTACGGTGCCATCATTTTGAATGGTTGCAAATCGATTTAGCCATTTAAGCTGTCAGAAAGAAGTCCCACTACTATAAGCTTATCGTATTAAAAATTAAGGAATACGATTACAAACAAAAATTGGAGGAATCTAAGCAATGACTCTTGGAAAAATTAAAAATATCAAATGGAATGACTGCCGAATATAGAAAGTGACAACGTATACAGATCATCCTCTCTAACTAGTTCTTCAACTCATATTATCAACATCCATATAATAAGGACCTTGTACTCAAGACATATGTCTTCTAAGATATTTCAATATCTCAATGCTATATTATATATAAAAAAAAGGCTCCAAACTTGAATTATCAAATTTAAAAAATAAGAGAATATCGTTTCATGATTCATTGCCAAGGTATATAACTTACAGGTTCCGAAATGTATATCCGACTGCAGTAACCGTTATCACAATAGCAAAAGTGCGGTGGAAATTCAGGAGATGAAAAGGAACAAAAACTTAATAATGCAGCAAACCTTCTTTCTTGCGGGGACATTTTCATCTAAAAAGTTTTTAACCCAAAGAGTAAATAAGTGGTGGCGTTTATTCTTCTCATTCTCAGTATGCTCGCCGGAGGAACGATCTGCATGATCTTTGGGCTTCTCCATGAACTCAAATTTTTGCAAGGTACAGATTCCTGTCAACAGATACTAAGCAATACAAATTAGACTAAACAAAAATGAATACAATGAAACACTGCATAATAGGTGTCACATGACAAAAAATGACAGATTATACGGGAAAACAAAATGATCATATATTGATTAAAATAAAAATAATGAAGGCATGAAATATTGTTTTCTAAGGCTCAAGGACCTGATGGCGTGGTCGTCGGATCGAACAGACTGATAATTCCTATCATTCCGGAAGGACCGGTAAGTCAACAACGGATCAAAAGTTCATTAATTCTGTCTATCATTTTCTGTTGCAGGAGACAGATAAAGTTGAACCAAAGAGAGCTGAGAAGATGTTGCTGTTGATCCGGCTTGAAGAATACTGGAAGGAGCTAGGGCCCATCACTCTGGGTCCCGCCTCCTCGAACTAAAGCCGGAAGCAGAATGACCTCAAGATGCAATTACAGATCAAATTAGCATGAAGAGGTCAGAAAGGAGGGCCCCACAGTCACCGTCGCCATCGCCGCCGCCGCCGTCGCCATCGCCGGAAAGTTCGCCGGAGATCCGGCGAGGTTGCCGGAATATGGCCGGAAAAGTCACCGGTCAACGTGGTCAACGCTGAAACAGTGAGTGTGGACCCCAGCATGAACAGTCCGGAATTTCTTCAAGTTTGAAGAGTTACGACGCCAGACTCCCTACGATGCTAGCCATGATTACGTTGTTAGACGAGGATAGCATCATACACCGTTCCCACGTCGCTCTTCGGGAACATCAAGCAACTACGACGCTAAAATGCCTACGACGCGGAACAAGGCTCACATCGTCATTGAGGATAGCGTCGTCCACTTCAGAATCCATCACGTTCAGCCCCTACGACGTCAACCGACTGACGACGCAGAACGAGGATAGCGTCGTAGTATAGGATAGCATCGTAGACGCCTATTTTTGTGTAGTTTCATTTCTCGATTGCTGAATACTCTCTAGGGTTCTTAAATTCATGGTTTCTTGTTGTTGATTTGGGTTTTCCTATATATGTTGGGAACCCTAGACCTTGTCATTCACTTTGAACATTTTGAAATACACTCTTTCAATTCAAAGTCACATTTTCTCTCCCGAGAGCATCACCTTGCTCTCGGCATTTACGTGAACCCATTTCCCTTGGGAAATCCTCACGCCATTGTTGATTTGAAGCCGTATCCAATGGAAGCACAATCGATGCACTTGAAGGAGGCTCATCGGGTGTGTTAAGTCCCATCCTTTAAGCAAGTTCGGGTCACCTTTGATTGCGGTTTTGTTATCCTTTTCATTCTATTTCCCTTGTTATTGTTCATCCTTTCCATCCACCTCTCGGCCTCACCATCTCCTTCCCATTTCAAATCCATTCATTGCAATATTGTTGGAAAGATCCATTTGGGCTACGGCATATATAATATTTTGGTATCAGAGCAATTTCCAATGTTTTGCAATAGGATTTGTAATATTCTCCATATTTCATTTCTCATTTTCCACCATTTAAATCAAAACCCTAAAAATATTGTTCTTGGTTCTTGTTGTCTCGGTTACTTATGTTCTTGATTTTCCCATCTTGTTTCGGTCAAATCTATCTAGGGTATCCTTTATTGTCTAAATCCGTGAGCTTATATGCCTTTTGATTGGTGTTTACCTTATTAAATAGGTGTTTAAGGGTTTTGGACAAGTGTAGGGTTATTCGGGATTGGGTTTGAGTGAGTTTGGATTGGGAAATATTGTTCAAGTGTTCTTGGTTATTGTATGAACTTGTATGAAGATTGTAAGAACATCATCTTGTTCTTGTGGGTGTACTGTTTGATCGAAAAAGTTGTAATAGTTAGGTTGTTATTAGGGTTTTCGTGGGGCACAAGTTCGGATAGTACAAGGTACAATTATGGGGAATTAGTTATCCTGTCCGGACCTGCCAAGTTTGTTGGAGGAGTGTTAGTGGGTCACTATCAAGAGATTCCCAAAGAAAAGACAAGAAAACAAGGCCTACGACGCAGTCCTTTACGACGCCAAACAATTCTACGATGCTAGTCAAGCTTAGCGTCGTAAACATCAAGCAAAGAAAGAAGAAGGGCCACTTACGACGCGAGACCCTACGTCGCCAAAGGAGTTCCACGTCGTAAGCCCAGGCTCACGTCGTAACTCAAGAGAAGAAAAGAAACCAAGGCAGGGCCCTACGACGCCATCCTTACGACGCCAAAGAGTTCCACGTCGTAAGTCCATGCTTACCTCGTAATCCCCAAAGAAGCGAATCAAGGACTAGACGCCAAGCACATTCACAACGCTATCGTCTCACGTCGTAGTCAACCTTCCGCGTCGTACTCGTCTCCAGAATTCAAATTTTGAATTTCCCACTTACTTTTGCAAGCTACCACATGTCAAGCAATCAAGAAACAACATTAATCACGTGTGTTGATTGGGAATTCATTATTGTGTGTGTGTTTGAGGATTACAATAAAGTAAAGATCGGACTGGCACAACTGAAACCTAGCCTGAGAAGTCACTTGAGTACTTGTACAATAAAGTGAATATCGAGAATGGCAGTTTGTGAAACCTAGCCCGAGAAGTTGCTTGAGTAATCAGGGTCATTCCAAGAGTGCTTTTTCTTGTGAGCTTTATTTTTCCACTTCCATATCGGGTCCATATACACTGTTCATTACCTGCAATACTTGTTTAAAACTTTGAACATAAATCAGACTGCATTAAGCTCACATTCATGTGCTTTTATTTGATTGAGTCGTGCAGTCCATTCTGAATCTTGGACTGTGCGTCACATATCTATCTACCTTGTGCATCTGATTGTTCTTTGGAGCAGGTTAATTTCAACAGGGTGTTTGGAACCAAGGAAGCTGTGTGTGAGAGATACACTCTGGGAGTTCACTCTACAAATTTCTGTCTATATTTCTCTGACTTTCTTATATCTATACATAATTTTTATCTGTGAGATGGCAGGCAAGAAGACACCATGATGAGCATTCTCAGATCCTTTCAAGGAGACATTACTGCCATTGAAGCTGAAACCGCCAAGAAGACTGATATCGACGCCTTACAGCAATCTTTAAATATTAATTCCAATAATATTGAAGTTGTGGGTAAACGTGTCGAAGAAGTCAATGCCCGTGTTGATGAGGTTGTTGGTGATATTGCAGGTCGAGTTAAATTCCAGAACGAGGCGATTCAGAGGATGGTCATGAACCGGGTGGAGCAGAGATTGGAAGAGGCCTTCTTTCCTACTCCATCACCCGAATACGACATCCCAGAATACCGCTCCTCCGAATACCACGCCTCAGAATGTCCCACCTGTCGCACCAGCAGTGACACCAACTGTTCCGAGGGTTGCACCCGAAGGAACTAGCGGAGTATCTCAAGCTGATATGATCATTGCAAAGGAGGCTATAGCGTGCCAGGCATCGTCTACACCCACCACTGCGGACCACTCATACCAACCCAACCGAACCTCCTGTAGCTGATCATTTAGCCATGCCACCTCCTCCTCCTATCCGAAGAGGTGCCCAGCCTGAGTGGCGTGGAAGCCGGAACAATTGCTACAGTAATTCCTTTTCCGGAAGGACCCTGTTCGAGAAAGCAGACGAAGAAGTTCACATCCCACGTTGCTGAATTTTTTAAGAATAATTTTGAGAAAGAGTTGATCAAGATTTCCAACATCTGATCCGAAGCAACTTTGCTCTTACAGCTCGAGCAAGCAGATGTCCGGGATCCGAGGCCGTAAACCCGGAAGAGAGATCGGAGAAGAATACCTCATTTTGATAATTTTTATAATAGTACAGTAATGGCATTCCTTAAAATGACTAAGGCATGAAAATAGGGAAAAGACAATTTTTTGTAATTTTGGAGGAATTTTTGACGCCAAGCTTAGTAATGACGCCAACCCCTTTGGCGTCATAACAGGGTATGACGCCAAACCCTTCACCATACACTAATGATGCCAACCTCCTTTGGCGTCATACGGCATATGACGCCAAACGATTGGCATCATTGGCGTCATTGGCCTATATGACGCCAAACCCTTTGGCATATGACGCCAAACGCTTGGCGTCATTGGCGTCATAGGTCCATTTTTCCTTCTTTCTTTGTCATGGCATAACTTTTGTGTCATGACATAACCTTTGTGTCAAGACATAATCTTTTGCGTCATGACATTTTTCCTTGTAATGTTACGTAGGGGCATTGGCTAGCATATATATGCCTCCCCCTTCATTGTGTTAAAACATCTTTTGATGAATGAAGTAAGACTTAGCATTTTTGCAAGCATCTCCAAAAGATCATACACTTCCTCCATATGAACCAAGTTCATTTGGACAATTTCAATCAACTAGGTTGTGAAGCTTACCTTGTTGATTTCATACCAACACTTTGAACTTAATGAGGTTGTGAGGACAAGACATAGGGGCTTGTTTTCCTTCCATTGTTGAATTCTTGGAGTTGGAAGCTTCCTTATCATCTTCTTCTTCACCTACTTGTTTCTTCTTATTTTTCATGTTTCAAGAATGTATCCTATGATCCTTGGCATTAGTTAGAATTTGGTATCAAAGCCAAAGATAGGATCTTTCTTGGTTTTAAATCCAAAAACACCAAAAACATCAAAAATTGAAAAACCTAAAAGTTGGCAGAATCTGTTCTGGACCATTTCGGACTTAATAATTTTGAATTTGGCAAATCCGGGCACATATTTAGATTCCTCATGTTGAGTAGATGAATTTGCATATGTGGATCATCAAAAACGGTGTCCGTATGACAAAGTTATGATCATTTGAAATTTGTGGTGTGTTCTTGATACAAACTCGAAAATCCACCAACTTTTGGACTTTGATTCTGAACTTTGATGTTAGTGGGCTGTTTAAGTGTGTTAATGGTGTATGTTGATATTGTGTTTAAGTTCTTAATTGTTAATTTGCACCAATAAATCCAAAATCAAGAGTTTGAGTGATCTTCATATTCATCCCACCACCTTGCTTGTTCAAACCACCTTCAAATTGTTCTTGCCATATTCAAAGGTGTTCTTGAGCATTACTTTTTGATCCATAAAGTGAAATTCAAGGCCGTTAAGTGGACAAATAGGGCTGTAAGTAATGATGAATGTTGGGATAAGTTGTTAATCCTATCCTCTTGAGCCGCAACATTCCTCAAAAGGGAGCAAGTGATCAAGTGTGAAAGACAGACCAAGTCAAAGTTTGTAGGCTTGGTGGGATTGCAATTGTGTTGTACGTCTCCAAAGGCCCTCTAATGACCCCAAACCTCATGTCTCAATACCCCCTCTAATGACCCCAAACCTTATGTCTCAATACCCCCTCTAATGATCCAAACCTCTCTTGACCCAATACTTCCTATAATAACCCAAACCTCCTCATGTCCATAACCCCCTCTAATGACACCAAGCCGTTTCTTTTTGCGTCATGACACATTACCTCTTTAGCGTCATAAGAGGAGCATTTTCTTCCAAAGATTTTCACGTCGGGGTATTTTTCTAGCGTCGTACTTCTCATGTATTGATCCGAAAATTTTTTCCTAAGTCGGATATATACAGTTGGCACTTGGTTCCACTGATTTATTTTAAATAACGAACACAGAGTTGAAGTTTTAATCGGGCAATGTTCCACTCTTAAAATTCCTCTCGTAACAAGTGAAACCTAACTGTTGAAATTCCTCCGGAAAATTTTATCTGATAATATTGGAGAGTACCCTAGAAAATATTCTACCAAGTACTGATATTGGGAAACCAGTGTGATCTATTTGGGAGTCGAGTGCAGTGAGTTCTCTCTTCATAATTTTTAAACTCCACTCCAAATTTTTAACCCTTTGTGAGGATTTTGGAATTTAACATGTGAATTGCGATTAATCGCTATAACGCTAAATCCTTACATTGTGATCACATATATTCAGTACATTAATATCTGTAATTATTTTCTCTTCATTTTATTTTATTTCAGTCAAGTCCATTTTATAGAGTCTAGTAGTGTGGGCAACAGTCTTATTTTCAGCCTCAATCTCAAGTGTGGTTGAAATCTTGACGGAAGCATCGGATCGAAAGAGAGTGAAAAATCGAGAGTGCTTCTTGAGCGATAACTTTTACTGTGGTGCAAGTGCTACTAATCTTCATATATATAAACTAGCTAAGTCAGCTGTGCGATGCACAGCGTATTTGGGACATACAAATGCCCATGGAGAAAGAAGAAATGATTGTAGGTGAGCGCATATGGTTTCCTTATATGATACTTATTATGTTATACGGAGTTTAGTTATACTTAATTTATAAGGCAAGTATGCAGGGCTAAGGAAGCCAAGTTTAAATAATATGAAAGATCCACTTAAATTTAGATCTACAGTACGAGCTAAATCAATCCCAAACAATAATGTAGATTGATGATATAACATTGGTGATCAATGTAGATTGATTTTATAATGTAGATTCAAATGATCCTTGTCCAAATTCAACACAAAAAGGGATTAAAAAAGTACTTGTAAAGATTGTAAAGGGTACCAAGAGAGAGCCATAAACATGGGACTTCAACGAGGGCAGTAAATGACACCAAATCAATACTTGGAAACCATGTGATGCACAACATATTTTGGATATACAACTACCCGTGGAGGAAAAAGAAATATTGGGTTGAACTTAAAATGCAAACACAAGATGCAAAATTTTATGTTAAATATATGGGCAAAATATAAATTTTTATAGTTGAACTTAAAAAAAGATGATATATCTATTTAATTTTATGTCTCCATGTTATATCGAACTTTTTTGTGCCCATATCATCTTTTCTAAGTGGCATTCGAGGCAAGGGTTTCTTGAGCCATGTTATTAATCTCTAGTTACGATGTGAGTATAAGAAATTGGAAGGAAAAGAAATTGGGAAATATGAATGCATAATTCAAGTGCTCTGTTTGCTAGTTACATTCTTATCAATCCCAACTCTGTGTGTAAGTTGATGGAACATACACAAGGGAGCAGTTGGGATTGTTGATTGATTTCTTTATAAAGCATGGAACGATCCTTCGGAAGCCTCACAGATGAGTGAATAAGGACAACTATTTTGCATGTACAACTGCCCATGGAAAAGAAGAAATAATTTTAGGTGAGTGTACGTGGTTTTCTTATATTATACTTCCCCCGTCTTGTTACTGTTGGGCACGTGAATTAAGATAGAGTTTATTTGTCAGTATATGATGCGGTCCACATAGTTGTAAGAGGGGAAATTTATTTCTATTTATGGAAACATGATATTTGTAATTGGGCATCCAAATATAGTAAGTATGACACTTCATTGGGACGGAGAAAGTAGTTATTATGTTGATGGAAGTTTAGTTATTACTTAATATTGTCACAAGTGTACGACCGGAAAAAAATTTGCTATTGAAGTGATGGTTCGCCTCATTTGCGAAGGAATATATATATATACATAGAGAGATACATACACACTTATTTAGATGTAGAGGTACCTTTATTTGTATGATAAATTTTTTTCCTATGTTGAAATAGCAATAAAGTGAATTAATAAGGAATTGAAGTGCATTGAGGATGCTGAAGAGAAGAGAGTAGTGCTGTGGAAATATAAGCACACGATTTTCCAGAACATAAAAACTGCTATGGAAAACATACTGAGATACAATTTGGATGATATATTATAGAGATAAAGTTCTTGGATACTGAATTTAGTAGTTCCAAAACATAAAGAGTGTTGTAGGCTAACTGCGAAAATGCGGTTGTTCAATGCATTGGTACTGGTAAAACTCTATCACGCCGATTTGTGTATTCCCTCGCAGGCACCTCATCCTATTGATCTACAATTTTGTTTCACTTTCTCTTGGTGGTTGGAGAGATTATTTTTTCTGCTATCATTTACTAAAAAAAATTACGTCAGCGACCGAGAAATTCAGTAGCTAATATTTTCCCAAAAAAATATACTTTTATTTTTATTCTCCTTATTTTATAATTATTTTATTGAGTTAATATTTATTTGTTATTTATAATATTTTCATTTAATACAAATTATAGATTATAGATTAATATAAATTAATTAAGTTTCTTTTCTTTTAAATTGTATTCTCATTTAGATTTAATAATTAAAATAAATTTTTTCCCCATAGATTAATAAATTATATTGAACATAAATTAATTTAACTACAAGTTAATTAATTTATATTAATATATATTCATTTTAATTTTAATTTAAGTTATTTATGAATTTATTCTAATTGTTAAATAATTTAATTTCTTTTATACTAAATGAAAATATTATAAATAATCAGTAAAAATTTAACTAAACAAAATAGCAATAAAATAAGGAGAATAAAAACAAAAGTGCATTTTCGGAAAACATTAGCTACTGAATTTTTGTAGAAAAAATAAGGATTCTCCAATCACCGAGATAAAGTGATAAAATTGAAGATCACGAGGATGAGGCGTCTCCCCATCACGCATTGGTGTGACAGAGTATTATCAGTACCAAGCCATTGAGTAACCTTATTTTAGCAATTGGATTCAAGATATAGTTTATGATATTGAAGATCATCTAGAATATTTTCCTCTGAATGGATGTTAACATATGCACTTTAGTAACTGCTGGCAAGGCTCAAAGACCCGCATCAGTACATCGAACATTTGATTTGGATGGCTTGAAATGGTACATTTTATTTGGATTTTTTACCCGGGGGAGCAGAAGCGAGATGAAAAAACTTGGGTCAAACTCGGCCTAACAGAATGAAATTTAATCTTATAGCACTATTTACACAAATATTTATAGGACAATCAATATAATATAAATACGACATAAGAATTATATGATATACTTTGTAGGAGGAATGATGACACTATGTTGTTGCATTTTTTAGAAGTGACTCAGAACAATTTACATGATTAAATGTGTGTAAGTTTAAACAAGTAATTAGATCCAGGTGGAGTGCATGCAAGCCAGGAGACAAAAGTCATACCCGCGCACAGGAATTTAAATCTTCTTGGCAGCCGAATCAACATAGTGATCTATGATTTAGTTGCCTCAACAATTGGAAAGCAAATTACACACACAAAGAAATTATTGTAAATACAAATTTGGCATAATAAATCTAAACCAGTCCGAAATAGAGATCGAATGGAAAGCAAGGATTATGACAAGACCCTGTAGAATTTTTCAGAGAAGCTTTAAAAATAGAGGAAAAAATTGAGACCCTACCCCGTTTGAGATAGCTTTTCCGTTTTCGTAGGGGTGGTAGCATTACTTGTAGCCTTCCGAGGTGGATAGCAGCGCGAAATTGCATTTCTTCATCCGGTTCTTTACTGCTTCTCACATTGTAGCTGCTCTCAACAACTGCAATATAATTCTTTTTCCTCCAACCTCTCTACCATTTTGTTGTAATGCAAAATAGAGATAGTTCACATCCAAAAGAAGAAAAATAAGCAAGAAGAATAATAGTCAATCGTACTTTCTGAAGTTCTTGAAAGTAAAAGTGTTATCAAACTCTCCTCTCATGTCCTTGTGCTTTCCATCAACCATCAACCAGGGTGATGAAAAGAACCCTATGTGCCATATTTTCCATATACCAAGATAATACATGACACATATTTTATGTGCATAATGCAAAGCCTTTTAAGCAAACAAACTGCCAAATAACACACTGCTGGAATTCAGCAAACTTGTTAAGAGTCAAAATGCTTTAACAATTTATATGACAATATTTTTTGCATACCTCCCAAAGGGATTGTTTCCACAAGTGGTGCACAGAGCTCCGACACATGCGAATCCCTATAAAGACAGTTGTCACCAGGGTAGATTATGATAAAAGATATCAATGTATAAATTCTTTTAGTATAACAAAATCAAAGTAAAAGACTGATGAAGAGGAAACAAATGTCTGCGCACCCTGTCCCAGTTTTCTTCAATATCAATTCTCTCCTAATTCTTAAAGCTACACAACAGAGCCTTTTGGAAATAATGTTAAGTAGAACTCCTCTTGATGAAACACATGGTACAACGATGACTTAGTAATAAGCCCTTTGCAGCTTCCCATATCTACCTGTTAATCGAAAATATGGTGATCTACAGTACAGAATATAATGTTATAAAAAGATCACCGGCAGACATAACAAAACATGGGGACCAATGGTATATAATAGTTATAAATAAAAAAAAAGAAACCAGCAGATTCAAGGTAATTGCGATGGAATTTTCCAGAAATGTGGGGACCAAAAATTTGATCCAGTAGGCATTTCAGTATCTCCAACATTCTGGCAGACCACAGTCAGTCGACTTGACACTTCCGGGGCTTTCCCTTTCTCATTAGGAAAGACTCATTAGATGAGTTTGTTGATTCAGTCTGCAATGTAAGAAGACTGTGAGACACTGAATCAATGAGTCTCATTAAACATATAATTATAAAGAACTCCAAGAATACCGAGGATCAAAGAATATCGAAGATCAGGTAGTAACAGGGAAAGGTCGTGTTCCTTAGCAGGTAGAAATTAAAAGATCTATAAGCTCTTCTTTATCAGCGGATCGTGTTGTAATAAGGGAATGAAGAAAACAGCAAGAGCATTGGCATATGCCCCTAAAATAGAAAGTGCAGAAAGTTTCCTGGAAAGTGCATACCTCAGATGTGCCACTGACACTCCATCGCATTTGATTGTCTTGATTCAAGGGATGACAACAGGCAAAACAGACATTGTTGGCCAGTGCTTCGCTATCAATCTACATTTAATAAGGAACAGTGGAAGTGAAGCTAGAATTGGCAAATAAAAGACAATTTGAACATATTAAACAAGCTTATAAAGAAAACTCCAAGACATTTCAAGTACCTATCTACCCTTCTAGACGAGGCAAAACATATGCCAGAAGATGCCTTCACTTCAATGGCAGCCCAGACGTCCTGAAAAAGTGAAAATGTGATTCACAAAATGAGAAACTTAAATTTATGGATTCACAGAAAACTTTGAAACACAACAATAGTTTCATTAAGTCACATACCTTGAATGATTTTGCTATCCCCTGCCACCTACCTCAAATGATGCAATAGATTATAATTAGGTCATGGGTCTACCAACAAATTTTGCAGTCATTTTGAAGTTTGAAAACTTCTTGATAATTCTGATGTTATAGCCATGTCTAAGCATGATCTTGATACAACTTTGGTGTGATCTGAACTGCCTTTTTTTCCTTTTCAATCTCAAAAAATCACTAAAATCCAAAGGGAGACAAAGAACACAATCAAGAAAGCAGGCTATGGGGTTTCTTACATACCTCTGAAGGGATTGTTGCCACAAGTGGTGCACCGTGCAAAGAGCTCCAACACAAGGAAACTGCTTCTTGGAATAAAGACAGTTCTCACCAGGGTATATCATGATAAAAGATATAAAAGTATAAATTCTTTTAGTAGAAGTAAAAAATTGATGAACATATGCATAGCCTCTTAGAAAAAATATTCAAGTTTAACTCCTCTTCATGTGGAGCAAATGGTTCAAAGATCAATGTAGTAATAGGTCTTTCGCAGCTTCCCATATCTACCTGTTTATAAAAAACACGAGGAGCTACGGTATATAAGAGTTAACAAAAATTACCAGCAGAAATAAAAAAACATGGGAACCATATATATGTAATAGTAATAAAAACGACCGGCAGATTCATCATAATTGCAATGGTTTTTTCCCAGAAAACTTGGGGACAAAAAATTGATCCAGTAGGCATTGCAGTCTCCAATTGAAGCATCTTTGACTTTCTGGTAGACTCAGTCATTAGGACCAACTCATTAGATGGGTTTGTTAGATTCAGGCATTCAGCCTGCAATGTAAGAAGATGTGAGAAGTTGAACCAACTCACAGGGAAAGCCATGTACCATAAGAGATTCCTTGCCTTCCATGTAGAAAAGATTCATTCAGCTATTTCTTAATAAGCGAATCATGTTGTAATAACTGATGAAAGAAAACAACAAAAGCATTTCGCAAGTGCGTTTAACAAATAAAATTTCTCAAAAAAGGCATTCTTGGCCTGTGCTTGCTATCAATCTGCACTTAACAGAAAACAGTGGAAGTGAAGATTGAATCGGAAAATCAAAAAACAATATGAACGTATTCAATAACCTGATAAAGAAAACCCCAGGAACTTTAAATTACGTAGCAGCCTTTCCAGCCGAGGTAAAACATATGCCAACAGATGCCCTCACATTAGTGGCAAGCCCGAAAGTCCTGAACTTGATTCACAAAACAAGAAACTCAAAATTTTAGGGATTTGCGCAAACTCTGGCAATAGTTTCAATAATAATCAATAAGTAGCTACTATCTCAGCATAAATGAAATGGTGATATGAGTAATTTATTCATTATACCAAACAAATGGTTGCTTCTTGTTGCCAAAACATTTAAAGACCTACCGCATAATAATATATTTGAAAGAATATATAGATGCTTAAGAAAAGAAATTACCTTGTTTTTGCTCCTTCTATGCCTGCTTGCGTGCAAGCTCAACTGCTGTAATCCAAAAGTATCAAATTGCAAGGATGCCCCAAGGGAACGACCTTCCAATTCCTAGAACAATATCCCATGATTTATTTTTCAAGAACATTAAAACATAGTAATATCAGTTATCCATCTCATAAGGGATCCTATAACAAAGTTCAAGTAAAAGAACTGGTAGAGTGATAAGAGCTAGCAACAATCAGAAGAGCACATGATACAAACAAAAAACAGTTTAGCTCGCACAAGTAATAAGCATTTTAATTTTCTTCAGAAGTTTACAAATGTCGACGCTTTCACAATCCCAAATCACAAGTCTAGAACAGCTACATTATTAAATAAAGAATCTAATTTCATCCAAATAACAGAGAAAACCATCTGTTTCAGTGAGAGAATGTAAGTATATCTTAGGATAAGTATAATTTAAATGATAGATCTTACAGCTTTTTCATCCTCATCCAAAAAGTTATAAATGCTCTGCTGTTTAACTTCCGATCTATTCTTCCGAGATGATGAAAATGACTGTGGTGCCCACCCTGCAATTTGCAACCATAATTAGACAATGTCCGAACCCATCAAAACTGAAACCAAGCAAGTATGAAATTCAACCAAGGGACATAAGCAACACACAACACCTTCTTTGGAGCCCACAGTGTTGTAATAACCAGCAGAATAGCCACCAGTAAATGCTCCATGAAACCTCCTCCGTCCCTCTTCATCTGTAACCTGAAAGTCACCCAACCATCATAAATAATTAGAGGCAAATCACATAAACCAACATCATACGTAACCATCATCAAATCAAAGAACAACACAAAATGCAATCATGTCAAAAACAACTCAGAGAGGAAACTTGAATGGCAATGGCCAAATAAACTTCCTATGCAAAAAGTAAATAAAACTCAACCAATTAGAAACCATCTTAAATAACAAATAACAAGGCCAATAGAGTTGAGGAAACGTTATTATTCTTAAAACATGGTTTTTTCAACAAGAAGAGCTTCTTTCAACAATTCAGAATATCATTGTCCCGCATATTAATAACACTTCCTTCATGAGAATTAAATCAATTCAGGCTGAGGCATCAATTAGAGAGATTATGTTCTCCAAATGACAAGGATTTATAGTCATCAATTCACAACCAAAGTGAAAAAATAGATAAACAAATAAAATCACATGCATATATGGCATCTAAAAACACAAGGCCAGCATGTTAAATAACCTAAAAATCCCATAATTCAATTGAGCAAATAAATCATTCATTTATAGAATGAAGAAGGAAAAATCATTTATTCACCTCTTGTTTCCACGGAGGAAGGGCAGTTCTGAGCTGGCCAGAGGCCTCCGCAACTGCTTTTTTCTTGCGAGTTGTGACTTCTTCTCGTTCTATAGGTGTTCCATAGAATACAAAATCTTCATCATCACTCGGCATTGTTTTAGCTACTTTTCTGTTAATGTATCAACAAATAATAAGTTACTTGAGTGATTCCACATACTAAACACAAACTCAGAACAATAAACCAGTTCACAGAAGGAAAGCAAGGTTTCCCTGTTTCGCCAGTACCCCTTTCAAATAAAAAAACCAATTCTGCTACGAATATACCCCCTCCGTACTATATTTGTCGACACACGTCTTGTAATATGGTAAACCCTAACAACTAAAATCTCAAGCGAATCAAAATTGGGCCTAGATTCTTTTTTTTAAAAAAAAAATCAGGAACAATTAAGTAATGAACCAGATTTAACTCCACAATATATATCTTATAAGTAATGCACTGTGGAAAGACTGTGCTAGCAAACATCATCGTCTTAACTACTCAACATCTAATCGACAATAACACTTCCTCTGCATTACCGGAACCATCACTGTCCATACCAAGACAACTCCGAGTGTACACACCGCGCAGCAACACACATGCCTTGGGTTCGCTACACGAATGACAGACTGCTCTTCGTGCTATTTACAGTATACTTCAATAGCTTGTATCCCGAGATCTTCACCCCCATTAAATCACTGCACCATCAGCTCACTTGTGTTTTCTAATCCCTATCATAGTAAGCTACAAAAGAAAGAAAAAATTATATTCAGAAAGACACGAAAATGATGAACCACAGAAGCTTGAATTAGACTAAGGCCACAGGCTATAATATCCTTACAATGTTGTTATCGGGATGCTTCCAATAAAACCCCTGTAGCATAAAAGGTAAAACGTTGCAGGCTACTAATATGAATATCAGCAATGCATTCATCCCCATCCATTTTAGCACAATTGTGCACCGACTCCACCCATAAACATCGACCTGCACAAAGTAAAACCGTTGCAAAGTTATTTCACATCCTTTGTATTGTTGACCAGTCATTGGCACATTTTAGTGAGGTCGAATAGAACAACCCTGACAATTACATGAAATGAATGCACAGGAAATTTTTCGACTTACCGCTAGATAAATCGTAGACAGAAGAATCCCGGCTACACCAGCAGTAACACAAGTGTAGCTAAAAGAATATAGAGCCTTGTTTATATGCATCCCTACAAAACAGAGATCCAAGAGTTGAGTTAATGCCCGGGATTGCCAAATATAAGATTTGCTAAATTATCCAATGTGTTTTAATACTTTATTATTTGAATGGTAAAAAGTTAGAGAAACATCAAACTAAGACAATGATTTGGCCTGGCCTACAAGATAAGAATAAAACAAAAAAAAAGTCACCTAAAATGTCGCATATTGTGCCCAAAAATATTAAACATGATGTGGTGCCAGCCAGAGTAGAAGTCGGTTTTTATGATCCTGAATAACATCAAGATGAAAAAATCAGACACATCAAACACCAGAAACAGAAGATTACAGGAGATGGAAGTAGGTAGTTTCTCACTGAGGATAAGTAATAAAAGTACCTTAAAGTGAACAATGATATGGCCATACTGTAAACCGATCAAGCATGTGACAATCGCCATGAACTAATAGAATTAGCCAAACACATAATCAACCCAAAGAAGAACATAGCATTCAAATAGCACAAGAAGCCAAAATGTGAAAAACTCCCGACCATCACCACCACTGACGCCGTTCACCACAACTGCTGCCAACATCACCACCATCCAACCACCATCGTGCAACCTCCACCCCACGCCGCCGTCGAATCGCCGGCGCATCGACAGTAGCGGCAGCTGCAAATAGATCCAAGTGTTAGAGAAGAATCAAAATGGTTCGGTATCCATCTCATTTCATCTCTAAATACCTTATTTTGGACCACCCATACGCTGCTAATTAATATCTTACCTACATGGTGTAGATCAGGGCAGTCACCTAGATTCTAGAATCACCAAAAGTATCTATGCTCTGGCACAGGAATATAAAATATTACCATCTCCCTATACTCCTCCAAATCAGTTAAGTCATGAAACAACTATAATCACACATCTTAGATCATAGAACCACAAAGAAAAACAAGCAATTAATCCATAAGTAGATAACGGGGAAACAAAAAAAGATCGACCGCTCACTTTCTTCATCACGGTCCTAAGAAAATAAAAAACCGGTTTAAAAAAAATCAGAAAATGAGTTGCTTCGTTTTCTCTAATTAATCAGGGCTGTTTCCATCCCTAAAAACAGCCAACGAGTAATTACAGTATCAACCAATTCCTCATCTTCAAAGGAAAATTGACATATTTACGAAATCATCCCTAGACATAGTATTCTTTGGCAGTACTGCACATACCTCGGCCGTAAAGGAGACTCCTTGTAGTGCGTATAGGCTAGCTTGGCATCATCGGAGATCTGCACGGACACCGCCGACGAATTGGCCTCTAGAAAGCGACCGATCAGCTTATCCGACGTGACCTTGGGCGACGGCGTCCTGCTTCCAGCGGCGACAAGCTCGTCCGGCGGCGACACAATCGAGGCGCTAAACACTCCTAGCATTCTCTATAAATACAGAAAAAGTATAGGTATACGAATCTCTCTGTTTGGGTCTGATAGAATCAAGGCACTGAAGTGGAAGTGGAAATAGGAATGGAGAGATCAGCAATCAGGAGGACGGATTGCATTTATAGAGTGACAGGAGGCGTATTTTGGTCATTTGCCTGCAACTTCGTAACTGCCACTATTACTCAGTAGTGAGTAGTAGACAGTTCCAGGGATTCATCGGTATTCAGACCAGGTTCGCGATGTTTGCTCAACTATTTCCACCTCCCAACACCTTTAGCACCTAATTTTAAAATAATTAGTACTTCAATTTCAGTGAGCGTGAACCAAAGGGTACAAAACGGTATAATATATTAGACGTTTGCTGTATGTGCAAATATTAGCTTAACTGCAAGTTACAGCACATAGGAAAAAAAGGCCCTTAAAATCCATTTTCCAGATACTGGTGGCCTAATTCAAATATCACACACAATAAATTTCATCCAGGGTGGACGACAGGGGGAAAATTGAGAATAAATAACCTTAAGATCCCTCTAGGATCAAATGGTGCTTGACACCATGATGGGGCATTAGGAGGGCGTGAACCATAATCCGGTGAGTTGGTGCTGCATTGCTGTCAAGAAAAGCCACAACTTAAAATCCAAAGCCATACACAAATAAGAAAATGCATCTCTTAACAATTGATCATTGGAAAACTTACTCTTGTTCTGGCATATATTGGCTTCCGATACAAGTGCTGAACACCTAGAATTGCACGATCTATCATTCCAGCAGCATTACAAGCAGGTCCAGTGTCACCACGTACACCACATTTCACCTTTAGTATCAAGAGAACCTTATCAACGTCACCAACAGGGTGCAAAGAGATAACATCATGGCTTGTGAAAATTTTGATACAAAAGACACACACCTTGAATGTAGGGTCCCCTGCAGAAGTACCATAAGGAATCTGATACTCCCAATCCGGGACATATAAACCATACAGCAATGTAAGGTACATGGTAGAAATTATGAACACCACAGTCCTGAGTGTTTCAAAAAAATAATAGGAAAAGAAATACAATTCAAGTTAGAAAATGGTAGGTATTGCATAGCTATCCAAACTTCAAATTGTTATTGCAAAACCATGTGCATTTTTTGGGAGGACTTACCAGTGCCGTTGATATTTCTTAACCAAACTCAACCCACAAGAAACTTTTTCATCATTTCTAAGCCAAATCGTACACATTGCTGCCACCCAATATGCAGCTGTAATTCTCTGAAACGCACAAAAGTTACAAATTTCTCACAACTCAGAAGCATAAAGTACACAGTATAAACAAATTATTGGCATAATCAATCCACTATTAGACTACTACTTGCAAGGAAACAAAACTAATATAACAAACCTGCAATATCCCCATCCATCTGATCCGTTCCAAGTCCACACCATATGTTAGGTCATCAAGGCCATGGAAGACACCACCTGATATGAAAGAAGAATTTGTACACATCAGACAATAAACCACAATAAGTGGGATGCATAACTGGAACATAAATTTTTTCATTGAGGACAGTGTCAATGAAGGCATGCCTGACCCGTGAAACAATTATTACAGAACATGTACGAAAATTGTTGAGTTCTAATAAACCTTGAAGAAAAAGCCCTAGGATGAAAAAGCCCTGGGGTCGTCGTCTTCGACGAAGGACCTCTTCCGAGTGAAACAAACAAATAAGGAATATGGCCGCACCTAGAATGAGGATGATAGCAGGAAGGAAACAAACGCACAAAATCCCCAACCCTAGAGTGGCAGCGGCAACGCACAGGAGCACCGCAGCGGCGGGCTGCAGCAGAACCGGCGAGACGGCGCGAGACAGGGATGGCTTCGGAACTGGAGAACGCAGTCAATCAAAGAGAAGGCTGCCCCATCATCTTTGGTACGCGCCGACTCCAACACTCGGGATCCGTAAATTCTAGGGTTCAGCCAAAATCGGAGACAAAACTCACAAAACAGAAACACACCAAACCCACAATCGACGGCGCAAGGGTTTTGAGGGGTTGGATTTGACAATCGCGATTAGAAATTTTGCCTCTCCTCCTTCAACGGGTCTGGAGAACCTGGAACAGAAAAGGTGGGGCGAGGGCAGGGCGACAAAGATCAGGCGAATCGGTGAGTGTAGCGTAAGGGAGTCAAAATCGCGATTCGGTGAAAGACGGAAGAGAAGGCGGAGAAGAGAAAGGAAGAAAGGGGGAATGAGAAACTGAGGATCCAACGATCTAAAATGACAGCATCGGACGGCCAGGAATGAATTTCGGGATCAGACGGTCCAATATCAATTGAGCAATGATCCAACGGCTGCGCAGACTCAGAGGCATCCAATGGCCAGAAACCAAATTAGAATGGGATGGACGGTCCGGATTGCAATTACAGGAGTAAAAGTTTTGAGGCAGCTTTTTATAAAGGGTAAGATAAGATATATATATTTGTTTGTGTAGATTTGACTGATCAAATGGCAGGAGTATCCGGAACATCCAATTCTGCCATCATTAATTTCCTCCAATCTTTAAATCAGAAAATGGAACGAATGGATAAAAAGATTGAGGATATTAATACAAAAGTGGATAGTCAGATTGAGGGTCTGCACACTGAACTTGAGGACAGACTCAGGTTACAAGGCACTGCTGTGGAGCAACACATTAAAAGGACGGTACAAAGGCATTTAGAAGGAGACATTGAAATACTGAATCCAAACGCTCCACATAATACACCGGATACCGAACAAAGTGAAATTCATCCTGATGATGATATGGCTGAAGCAGAACAGGAACTTGAGGAACAGTATAATGTGCACCGGGGACCCCGAGCACCTGCCGCATATAATGCTCCACCACCCCCACCTGCAGCAGCACCTCGAGTACCTAGCACCAAGAGGTCGAAGATATCAGAATAATCAGGATGAGGAGCAAGAAATCAAAGGAATTAAATTTGATCTTCTAGTGTTCAAGGGAACTCCTGATCCAGCAGAGTTCATTGAATGGAAAGATTCCATTGAGCTGATTTTTGACTGCCACAATTATTCTGAAAGGAAGAAGGTACAGATTGCGGTAACACAGTTCAAGGATTACGCTCTAGCATGGTGGCAGAAGACTGCAAAAGAAATCCGAGAACGCGGTTTTCGACCAACCGAGACTTGGGATGATCTGATCCGCCTGATGCAGCAGAGATTTGTACCATCTTATTACAGGAAAAGCTTGTACCATAAGATGACTACTCTAACTCAAGGAGGTAAGACAGTCAACGAGTATTATCAAGTAATGGAAAAATTGATGACTCGTTGTGGAGTTAGAGAGGATGAAGAGATCATCAATGCCAGATTCATGGAAGGGCTGAGGAAAGATATCAGGGATGACGTTGACTTCAGAGGCTACAAGCATACCGAAGACTTGGTACACCTTGCGGCCAAAATTGAGTCACAACACAAGAATCGGGCACCACGGATCACATTCGGCAGCAGTTCATCCGGACCGAGCAAAACTTGGCCTGGTAAGGATTGGACAGGTAAAGCGTGGCCCCACATCGAGGACAAGCCCAAACCACCGCAGCCAAAAGGGTTCGAACTGGCAAAGGAGTTCAAGGTCTATAAGCCACCTGTACAGAATACACAGCCAACACGACCGAAAAGAGACATCAAAGATGTCATGTGCTTTAAATGTCAGAGGAAAGGGCACTATGCAAATGAGTGTCCCTTCACCAAAAGGGTTGCTGTGTTGGAAAGCGGTCATCTAAATCATTAAATCTGACGAAGAAGAAGGATCAGCTGAGGAAGAGCAAGGGGAAATTGCTCCAATAAAAATTGAAGAAGTTAGTGGTGACCACGAAGTAGTCGAGGAAACAGAGGAAAGAGTTTTAACTACTTTCATGGAAATCCGCGCTTTGAATGCTGAGAAAGTCGAACAACCACCACCTGACGAACATCGGGAAAATGTATTTCATTGTCATTGTGATTTAAATGGGAATTTGGCTTCTATTATTGTTGACAATGGTAGCTGCACTAACGTTGTTAGTACATATACTATTCGCAGGTTAGGGCTACCCACTGAAGATCATCCGAAGCCATACCAACTGCATTGGATGAATGACAATGGAACACTAAAAGTGAGCCAACGCGCTAAAGTGCCAATCAAGATCGGCTCATACTTTGAGAATGTTTGGTGTGACGTCGTACCAATGACGGCTAGCCACATTCTGTTAGGAAGGCCCTGGCTTTACAACAATGACGTCACATATAGAGGAAAAGATAATTCTTTGAGTTTTAAGTTTTGTAATAAATTGTACACTGTTAAGCCTCTCCCGATCAAAACTGTAAAAATTGATCAAGAACGATTACGGGAGAACATGCGCAAAGAAGAAGCCGAACACAAGGCGAAGCAAAAGGCAAAGCAATAATTTCCCTACTGGAAATTTCAGACAAAAGCTCAGAACCTTGCCTTTTGCTGACCAAGACTGAATTTGATCAAGCAATGCAGCACGACAATCCAACAGGTCACTGTTTCTTAGCTTACTATAAACCTGTTGAATTTATTTATAGAACTTGCAATGCTGCACCTGAATTTCCTGATGAATTTGCCAGGATGCTGGGGAGAAATAAAGATGTATTTCCCGAAGAAGCACCGGCAGGATTACCACGAAGTATCGAACATCATATTGATTTTGTGCCAGGTGCTTCTATCCCGAATAGACCAGCATACCGAATGACTCCGGGAGAGACTAAGGAAATTCAATCTCAAGTTCAGAAGCTGCTTGATAAAGGATGGGTGCGTGAAATTTTATCTCCATGCGCTGTACCAGTGTTACTTGTTCCGAAGAAAGACGGTTCATGGCGCATGTGCGTCGACTGCAGAGCCGTTAATGCAATCACTGTCAAGTACCGGCACCCCATCCCACGCCTTGATGACATGCTTGACGAGCTTGGTCATGCGAACATTTTCTCGAAGATTGATCTTCGAAGCGGTTACCATCAGATCCGAATGAAACCCGGAGATGAATGGAAAACAACTTTCAAGACCAAATTCGGACTCTACGAATGGCTAGTTATGCCATTTGGTCTTGCCAACGCGCCGTCAACATTTATGCGCCTCATGAATGAGACTTTGCACCCTTTCATTAATAAATTTGTCGTAGTATATTTTGATGATATTTTAATTTACAGTCATGATGAACCTGAACATGTCTCCCATGTCCAACAGGTTATCCACAGGTTGCGGGAAGCAAAACTCTATGCTAATATGGAGAAATGCACATTTCACGCAACAGAGCTGAATTTCTTGGGCTTCATTGTTGGGAAGGGAGGATTGAAAGTCGATGAACAGAAAGTGTAGGCCATTTCTGATTGGCCGCCATTGAAATCTGTGCATGAGGTTCGTCAGTTCTTAGGACTCTGCGGATTTTTCTGATGTTTCGTTATGCGGTTCAGTGTTGTTGTCGCGCCCCTCACGACGCTACTTAAAAAGGATCTGCCTTTTAAGTGGGGGCCAACGGAACAAAAGGCGTTTGCTGATTTAAAAGAGAAATTGACACATGCTTCGGTATTAGCCTTGCCGAATTTCGATCTTCCGTTTGAAATTGAATGCGATGCATCCGGAACGGGAATGGGAGCATTGTTGATTCAAGAAGTTCGCCCGATAGCTTATCACAACGAGAAGTTTGAGCAAGCGGCATGCGTGATGGAGTCAGTTTATTGAAGGATTTCCCTATGTAATCATATACAAAAAGAGAAAGGACAACGTGGTCGCAGATGCCTTGTCCCGCAGAGCAACATTGGCTGCCATGGCGACACACATCTACTGGGATTCGAGCATATAAAAACTTTGTATGCTACTGATCCAGATTTTGAGGAAGTGTACCGACAGACTGAGGTACACTCGTTTAAAGAATTTTCCAGTCTTGATGGTTTTCTCTACCGGGAAATTCAGCTGTGCATACCACAAGGTTCTATCAGGGAGTTGCTGATTCAAGAAGCGCATAATGGTCAACTGATGGGACACTTCGGCAAGAATGCCACAGCTGAAATCTTAGCCGAAAAAATTTATTGGCCCGGATTAAGAAAACAAGTCGAGGAATTTATTTCCAAGTGCATCGTCTGTTTAAAGACGAAATCTACGGTCAAGCCGCACGGACTTTATCAGGCACTACTAGTTCCAGCAGGACCGTGGTTGGATATTTTAATGGATTTCTTGCTAGGTCAACCCCGAACTGCTCGAGGAAAAGATTCGATATTTGTTGTGGTAGACGAATTTTCTAAAATGGCACATTTCCTGCCTTGCACGAAAACCAGCGATGCACTGCATATTGTGAAGCTGTTCTTTAAGGAGATAGTGAGATTGCATGGGATTCCGAAATCAATTGTTTCTGACAGAGATGTAAAATTCATCAGTTATTTCTGGAAGTCCCTATGCAGCGAGATTGGAACGAAGCTGCTCTTCTCAACTGCATTTCACCCGCAGACCGATGGCCAAACTGAAGCTGTCAACCGGGTGTTAGGTAATCTGCTTCGTATTATTACCTCTTCAAATTTGATGAGTTGGGATGAGTGACTACCGTACATCGAATTTGCATACAATAGGCACATCCATAGTGCAACTCATATTTCTCCATTTGAATGTGTATACGGTTTTAACCCCCTATCCCTGATTGACCTTCTGCCATTGCCTAGCAATGAGCATTTAAATGTTAATGGCAGAAACAGGGCTCAGGCAATCAAGGAGATGCATAAAAATGTCAAGGAAGCCTACAGAAGTCGGCGGAGACATACGCGCGATATCATGATAGGGGCAGAAAAAGACTGGTACTGAAACCAGAAGACTGGGTTGGCTTCAGCTCAGAAAAGAAAGATTCCCAGCAAAAAGACGCAGCAAACTATCTCCACGAGGAGATGGACCATTTAAAATTCTTGAAAGGATTAATGATAATGCGTATAAACTGGAATTACCAGAAGAATATGGAAACATTAATCCGTCTTTTAATGTTGCAGATCTGGTGCTGTTTGAACGAGACGAACAGGATGAGTACGATGCGTGTCGGTTGATCGCTCAACTAACTCAAGGGGGAGGGAATGGCGCGGAAGCCGGAACAATTGCTACAGTAATTCCTTTTCCGGAAGGACCTTGTTCACGAAATCAGACGAAGAAGTTCACATCCCACGTTGCTGAATTTTTGAAGAATAATTTTGAGAAAGAGCTGACCAAGATTTCCAACATCCGATCCGAAGCAACTTTGCTCTTACAGCTCGAGCAAGCAGATGTCCGGGATCCGAGGCCGTAAACCCGGAAGAGAGATCGGAGAAGAATACCTCATTTTGATAATTTTTGTAATAGTACAGTAATGACATGCCTTAAAATGACTAAGGCATGAAAACAGGGAAAAGACAAATTTTTGTAATTTTGGAGGAATTTTTTACGCCGAGCTCAGTAATGACGCCAACACCTTTGGTGGAAGAAGTACTGTTCAGATCTTTATGCTGAGGGGCAGCATCAGATTGCCGATTGGGAACATTTGTTAAATATTATGCAGCATCGTTTTGTACCTCCTACTTATAAGCCAGACATGTATATGAAATTAGTGGGTCTACAACAGGGATCAAAAACTGTAGAAGAGTACTATCGTGAGATGGAAATGCTCATGATGAGGGCTCAAATCAACGAGGACCCATTAATTACGCTTACCAGGTTCGCCAAGCACCTGAAACCCGACATCCATGAGGAAATGGAAATGAGGGGCTATGTCAACCTTACTAACCTGGTTCGCAAGGCTATTAGGTATGAGGCACAAGTGAAGCGCAGAACCCATCGTCCCACTCCTGCTCCCTCAGGACATTATAACTACAATCCCAACAAGCCTTGGTTGATTCGACCGCCACCCAATTACAGACCGCCGCAGCAGCAGCCGCCACCGCAACAGGGTCGGGATCGACAACGAGGAACATAAATACAGCAGTAAGAAGCGGCAATACAAAAGTGTGTAAACTATAAAAATGAGTATTTTATTTGGGGCAGGCTTTCAAGGCATACAATCAAGAAGAGAGAAACAGAGCCCTAGCTCCAGCTCAGGGCAGGGAGCAGAGGCCACCAGCCAGAGATACAAGGGACATTATATGTTTCAAATGCGGGAAAAAGGGTCACTATGAGACAACATGTAATAACCCGCCAAAGAGAGTGGCTGTCCTCAATACTGGTGAGGACCAAAGACCAGTGGTTGAGATTGAACCGGGTGTATTCAGGATTTATGACTCCGAAGATGAGAACGAATTTGAGGATCCTGAACTACAAGATTACCATCAAGGAGAACCGGTCAACACAGAAATTGTTCCAAAAGAGGAGGATGATGTAAATATCCTCGTGGCTATGAGAACTCTGAGTGCTGACAGAGAGCCAGAATCTGCAGACAAGGAACAAAGGGAGAATCTATTCCACTGTCGTTGTACTATATTAGGCAATAATGCCACTGTCATAGTTGATAATGGTAGCTGCACTAATGTAGTAAGTTTATAAACTGTTCGCAGGTTACAGCTACCGACTGAGGAGCACTCAAAGCCCTACCAACTGATGTGGATGAAGTGGCAGAACAAAGGTCACACAACAAGCATGGGTTCCGATCACAAAAGGGACATACACTGAGAAGGTCCTATGCGATGTTGTACCGATGGACGCATGTCACGTACTTTTGGGTAGGCCGTGGTTGTTCGATAAGGATGCCACGTATCGAGGGAAAGAAAATGTATTATATTTTAAGCACGAACAGCGTGATTATTTGTTCAAGCCTTTATCGGTAAAAGCTGTTCGGCTTGATCAAGAAAAATTGAATGAAAACATCGCCCAAGAAGAGGCTAATTTCAAAGCAAAGGCCAGAGGTAAAGCAAAAGTCGGCGAATCATCCAACACAGCTAGTCAATGTCTGATATTGACAAAAGCTGAGTTCAAACAAGCTACATTGGAACCTGAACCTACAGGTCACTGTTTCCTTGCGTACATTAAACCTGATGATTCCATTTTTAGAACTATCACTGCTGCACCTGAAATGCCTTTGGATTTTACTGAAATGCTTGACAGGAACAAGGAGGTTTTTCCCGATGAAGTTCCAGCTGGACTCCCACCATTAAGAGGTGTTGAGCACAGAATTGATTTTGTTCCCGGAGCCTCCATCCCAAATAGGCCAGCTTATCGCATGACCCCGGAGGAAACAAAGGAAGTTCAGCGACAAGTACAAGCCTTACTTGACAAAGGATGGGTCCGTGAAAGCCTATCGCCTTGTGCCATCCCAGTCTTGCTAGTGCCGAAAAAGAATGGCGAATGGAGAATGTGTGTAGATTGCCGTGCAGTCAACGCCATCACCATTAAATACCGTCATCCAATTTCCCGACTGGACGACATGTTAGATAAATTGGGAGGAGCTAGCATATTCACGAAGATTGATCTTAGGAGCGGATATCATGAGATACGCATGCAACCGGGCGACGAATGGAAGACCGCCTTCAAGACCAAATTTGGTCTATATGAATGGCTCGTCATGCCATTCGGACTGACCAATGCACCTTCTACGTTCATGCATTTGATGAATGAAACTCTAAGACAATTTATTGGGAAATTTGTTGTTGTTTATTTCGATGACATCCTGATCTATAGTTGCACTAATGCCGATCATGTTTCGCACGTTCAACAGGTGTTAAGCAAGCTCAGATCAGTGCAACTGTATGCCAACTACGAGAAGTGCATCTTCTGTGTTCCATAGGTCACTTTTCTAGGATTTGTGGTGGGAAAGGATGGTCTTAAAGTGGACGAATCAAAGATACGAGCAATATCAGACTGGAAACCACCCACCTCTGTGCAAGAAGTTCGCAGTTTCTTAGGTTTGAGTGGATTCTTCAGACGATTCGTGCCACAGTTCCGTGTGATAGCGGCCCCAATCACTTCGTTGCTTAAGAAGGAGAATCAGTTTAAGTGGGGGCCGAGTCAACAGAAAGCATTTGACGAGCTAAAGGACAAACTGACCCATGCGCCTGTTCTTGCACTGCCCAATTTCGAGCTACCATTTGAAGTGGAAAGCGATGCGTCAGGTACAGGAAGGGGACAGTTTTGCGGCAGGAAGGAAGACCAATAGCCTACTATACTGAGAAGTTCAGTGGAGCACAATTGAACTAGTCAACATACGACAAGGAATTGTACGCTATTGTTCGAGCCTTGAAGACATGGCAGCACTACCTTCGTGGTAGAGAGTTTATCATCAATACCGATCACGAGACATTGAAGCATATCCGACAACAAGGCCAGCTCAGCAAGAGACATGCTCGTTGGAGCACTTTCATTGAGGCCTTTCCATACGTGATCCAGTATAAGAAGGGTAAAGACAACGTTGTAGCGGATGCACTCTCAAGAAGATCTGCATTGGCAACATTCGCTGCAACTAGGGTCATTGGATTTGAACATGTTAAAAATCAGTATGCTGCTGACGAGGACTTTAAGGACATTTTTGAAAAGACTATAAAGAATGGGTTCAAAGAATTTTCCCTGACAGATGGATTTTTTTATTTCGAGAACAGGTTGTGCATTCCGAAGGGATCTATCAGAGAATTGTTGATCCAAGAGGCACATGGCAGTGGCCTCATGGGACACTTCGGGAAGGATGCGACCATGGGGATTCTTGTGGAACGGTTCTACTGGCCTGACATGAAAAAGCAGGTCGTTGATTACATAGCCAAGTGTTTGGTCTGTCTGAGGTCCAAATCCACTGTCAAACCACATGGCTTGTATCAAGCGTTACCAGTGCCAGAAGGACCCTGGCTCAATATATCAATGGACTTCGTACTGGGTTTGCCTCGAACTGCGAGAGCAAAGGATTCGATTTTTGTGGTCGTCGATCGGTTTTCGAAGATGGCCCACTTCATCCCATGTGCGAAAACAAATGATGCCAGCCATATTGCCAAGCTATTCTTTCGAGAAGTGGTACGTCTACACGGAGTACCAAAGTCAATAGTCTCTGATCGCGATGCCAAGTTTGTCAGCTATTTCTGGAAGGGATTTTGGCGTGAAATGGGCACGCAGCTTTTGTTCTCTACATCGTATCACCCTCAAACGGATGGTCAGACAGAAGCAGTGAACCGCCTGTTGGATAACCTCTTGCGTATCATTACTTCTACTAATTCCAAAAGCTGGGATGAATGTTTACCTCATATAGAATTTGCTTACAATCGACACATTCATCGTGCCATACACATCTCACCCTTTGAAATAGTCTATGGTTTTAATCCGCTAACTCCTCTTGATTTTCTGCCACTACTTCGTAGTGAGCACATGAATATAAATGGCAGGGATAGAGCCAAAGCAATCCGAGACCTCCATCAAGATATGCGTGCAAGTCTACACCAGGCGTCTGAAAATTACGCCCGACAAGCCAATAAGGGCCGCAAGAAGCTGCTTTTGAAACCCGGTGATTGGGTTTGGGTTCACATGCGCAAAGAACGATTTCCTGCACAGCGACACGGAAAGCTCGCACCTCACGGAACAAGACCATTTCGAGTCCTTGAGAAAATTAATGATAATGCCTATAAGATAGAACTGCCTAATCATTATAATATTCACCCAACATTTAATGTTGCAGATCTATCTTTATTCGAGCGAGACGAGGAGCTTGAATCTGATCGGTTGATGGATCAACCTCCCCAAGGGGATGGGGATGGCGTGGTCGCCGGATCGAACAGACTGATAATTCTTATCATTCCAGAAGGACCGGTAAGTCAACAACGGATCAAAAAGTTCATTAATTATGTCTATCGTATTCGGTTGCAGGAGACAGATAAAGTTGAACCCAAGAGAGCTGAGAAGATGCTTCTGTTGATCCAGCTTGAAGAATACCGGAAGGAGCTAGGGCCCATCACTTTGGGTCCCACATCCTCGAACTAAAGCCGGAAGCAGAATGACCTCAAGATGCAATTACAGATCAAATTAGCATGAAGAGGTCAGAAAGGAGGGCCCCACAGTCACCGTCGCCGTCGCCGGAAAGTTCGCCGGAGCTCCGGCGAGGTTGCCGGAATCTGGCCGGAATCTAGCCAGAAAAGTCACCGGTCAACGTGGTCAACGCTGAAACAGTGACAGTGGACCCCAGCATGAACAGTCCGGAATTTCTTCAAGTTTGAAGAGTTACGATGCCAGACTCCCTACGATGCTAGCCATGATTACGTCGTTAGACGAGGATAGCGTCGTACACCCTTCCCACGTCGCTCTTCGGGAACAGCAAGCAACTACGACACTAAACTTCCTACGACGTGGAACAAGGCTCACTTCGTCATTGAGGATAGCGTCGTCCACTTCAGAATCCATCACGTTCAGCCCCTACGACGTCAACCGACTGACGACGCAGAACGAGGATTGCGTCGTAGTATAGGATAGCGTCGTAGACGCCTATTTTTGTGTAGTTTCATTTCCCGATTGCTGAATACTCTCTAGGGTTGTTAAATTCATGTTTTCCAGTTGTTCATTTGGGTTTTCCTATATATGTTGGGAACCCTAGACCTTGTCATTCACTTTGAACATTTTGAAATACACTCTTTCAATTCAAAGTCACATTTTCTCTCCCGAGAGCATCACCTTGCTCTCGGCATTTAAGTGAACCCATTTCCCTTGGGAAATCCTCACGCCATTGTTGATTTGAAGCCATCTCCAATGGAAGCACAATCAATGCACTTGAAGGAGGCTCATCGGGTGTGTTAAGTCTCATCCTTTAAGCAAGTTCGGGTCACCTTTGATTGAGGTTTTGTTATCCTTTTCATTCTATTTCCCTTGTTATTGTTCATCCTTTCCATCCACCTCTCGGCCTCACCATCTCCTTCCCATTTCAAATCCATTCATTGCAATATTGTTGGAAAGATTCATTTGGGCTACGGCACCTGCCCACTGTTTTACCAAGCAAAAACCATAATAAAATCATGATTGTGGAAAGGGCCTGATAAAGATTTTGTTTTTGAACAGTATAAGCAATATACCAATGAGTTTAATTCACAAACTCTACAATAATCCAAATTCTCTGAAATAAGTACATATCAAATGAAAACAAAAACAACTATAACAACAACAAAACTGCTAGGAGGCACCTAATAAGAGGTAAAGGTGTCCATATATGTCAGAAGTAGCTAGGCACAACTACCGTGTAGACATTAAGCAGAGTCCTATTAGTTTGTTGGATTGGAAAGTTATTCATCATAAAATTCTTGAGTATAATTAATGTCATTAATAATTCACTAACTAAGATGAGAAGTAACAACCCTAGACTTCAGTTTGAAACGAACATCACAAAGCACAAAATTGCAATCAATCCGATCCCTAGATGAAATAAACAATTTTAACATCAAATTTTAGCTGCACACCCAGAATTCAAGTGCTCTTCACAATGGATGCAGTTTTCTAACATACTTTAGATTATGCTATCGTTGTGGGGGTGTTCTTTAAGGCAGGGCAGTGGGGGCAGCCCATCTGTTCTTCGGCAGCACAATGAAACCTGAAGCACAAATGGAGCAAAAAATTATAACCAGCTTCTCAAAAACATTTTCGTATACACAACCGAAGAATTGTAGAATCGGAATTTTGCAAAGAAAAAAAAAATAGCCCACCTTGGACGTTGTGTGCTGCAGGAAGTGGCAGACTTCTTTCGCGCCTTCTTTGGAGCGGCGAACGACAATCATGGTGGCAAGAGGGCAGCGTGGATGTGGTCGCGAACGGCGAACGCGATTGGAAGGGGGCCGGCGTTTGCGCAGGCTGGGCAGGCAGCAAGGCGGAGGTGCGCCCGGCGGCGGCGGATGTTGGTGGAAGAAGGCGTTGTGTAGGCAAGGACGAACCAGCGGCGCAATGGAGGCGCACGACAATCGACGGCTACAACAGGAGGAAAGGGAGTGGCCCCCGATTGGAGCAGCGGAGGAGGAAAGGAGTGGCGTCGGAGGTTGCGGGAGGCAGGGGTGGCGGCGTCGCTGGGCGGAAGGGGGCTGGCGGCGGCTCGACGCTCCCGGCAGTCAGAGCACAATTAGCAACGAGACAACAGCGTCGGATCTGGAGCACAGCAACACAGGAGAAGCGGGATGTCGAGTCTGTGTAAATGGGTTCCCTAGATTTGCCCTAATTTCCAAAACCTGCAGGAACGGCGGAATTGGGAGGAAGAGTGGAAGAGAAATAAGAAATCCATTAGAAAATCAATGGTCAGGATTGAAATTAGATTCTTAATCAGACGGTCCAAAATCCAATTGAGTTTGGAAGGATTTGGTCTTACTCTCTTATAATATAGAGATATTTATATTTATTTAAATTTTAATTCAGAAATATCTTATATAAATAGATATATTTAATTAATTTTAATAAAAAGTAATTAATTTGAATTATTATATTGTCAATCGTGATTAAGTACATTTTATTTCTAGTATTTTATTAAAATGTATTTTTTTGAAGTCTTTTTTTTCATGAGTTTTTTAAAGGACCAATAGTAATTAATTATATAAAAGGAAGATTTTTATGCACTATTCATAGCATCGAGAGGTTTTATATATTATAGATGTTAGAATAACAAATACCTTTAAGTTTTATAACAAATGTAGTCTAATATATAATTTGATATAGTTTTAGAAATACATCATTTAAATTAATCATATATTGTCATTCGACATTAGCGATCAAATATCTGGTTGGGTTTATATTTCATCCAAGCACGATCTACCGAGAACAACCAAGTCATATATATTAATTGTCTGATGAGAACTTTGAAACACCTGCCTAAAAAAAGGGAACCAACCACAAATTCATACAAACAATTCGGCTATTCGCTCTCCCCACTACACATGTATATATGGTAACCATGAAATTCCCTCTACTCTAAGCGCCTATTTAAGCCCCCTTATCTTTTCTTCTTCAATGCATCATTCAATCAAATTCTCCATCTTCATTCCTGAGAGCAGCCTTAGAATAAATTTTATATAGACCCACAAAGATATAATACCAAAAAAAGAAAAAAAGAAAAACAAAAAATGGTGTCCCATATCAATCTAAGGCTGCTCTTCATCACCATCTGTCTCGTCCTCAGTGCTAATGCAAAAAGAACACCAAAAGCTCCATCTCCATCCAATGCACCTCATCTAAGCTTCGCCGACCTTCTCCCCATAGTTGAGAAGCAGCTTGAGAATCCCGACCTATCGGAAGATGACACCAAATCCTTCGGGACACTTGATGCTGCAAAAACTCTTGACTTAGCTGATGAAGATCCCGAAGTGAGGAGAGTCTGCGGGTTAACTGATTATCCTCTTCTTTGTGCCGCCGCAGTCATTCCCAGCTTCAAAGGTCCAGCCACAGTTGACAAGATTTTTGAAGCAGCTATAAAAGCCGGCACAGTGGTTGCCAAGAAAGCCAAGAAATTGGCCAAGGAGATCGCTGCGAAGCCAGAAATCGATCCTGAAATATTGTCCATTGTCAAGGACTGCAAGGACAGCTATAGCACTACCGTGGAGAACTATGAGAAGTCGATGACTGCTGCCTCAGAACATGACATTGGCACCATTAGAAGTATGTTGAGCGGTGCCCTTACCTACCTCGGGCAGTGCCAGGATGACATTGTGTTGGTACCTAATGCCTCAGCATTACACGATTATGCACAACGACTGTCTGATATGACAAGCAATTGCCTTGCAATTGCAGGCCTCATGAATTGATGAGTTTATTATCATTTTTTCTTACGAGTATGATCTGAATTGAAGAGGCCGCCACTCAAGCTTCAATAATACTATCTGAAATTCTAGAGAGTTTTGCAAGCTCAATAATTGATATTTGCACAACATCTTTTTTTCCTTTCATGATACTAATTGTATTTATTGGGAAATTATAGCATACAGATATATATAATTTATTCTTTGTGTTTATTAAATACTATAGCGTAGAAATATATAAATGAATTATATTGGGAAATGAAATGTAGCATATTTTTTTTCAAGCGATCAACACAACACAATATTTACGAAAAAAAAAACCAGAGCATAACGTAAACTAATAAACCCGAGCAAAAATCTCATTATCAATTAGCCAATTAGTAATTAAATTAGGTTATTTGTTAACGACCACATATATATTATGGACTAATAGTTAGTTCACTAGTATCCAAGATGTAATTATTTAATAATATAAAGAGTCATCCTTATAGTCTAATAAAAGAGGTGCTCAATTGGTATCAAAGTCTTTTTCACTAAATCCCTATGTGTATTCGTTGAGCATTCAATCTATTCTTGTTCCATTACATATATCTTCTTGCAAGCTTCTACTACACTCATACCGCTGGTTTCATATTTTAATAATTATATTACACGTAAAGAGTGGCAATTCAAGGATTTTAAACCAGGGCGTGTGAATTTCTAAAAAATTACAAAACAATAATAATGTCAATTACAACAGTTTTCGATGCACTGACATTTCTTGGATAAAGTTCATAACTCGATCTATGACTATAGGATTACTAAGTCTATTCATCTAACATTCATTCCATATATTAGAATATAATTAGTGTTTAAATTCAAAATCATTAAAATATGTTGCATGTATAATATAATCATTATATTTTACTCTACAATTCGTAAAAAATCCATTACCGTAGAATTATATGTCTTTTGCATTTATTTTAGTACACTTTTTCAGAAAATATACTAAAATAATAATACTAGAGTTTTTGGAATGGTAGCCCAAGCCATTGACATGGATGTCCGGACCGACCCGACTGACGGACGGCCCGATCCGATTATTTGGAACCGACAGAAAAATATTTAGAGCAGACAGGAAAATATTTTGAGATATCCGGATCAAAATCCCAATGGGCCCGGATTAATTAAATGGAGCAAGACAAGCCTTGACCCAAACCAAGAAAGAGCTCAACAAATAAAGAAGGAGCCCAATTTAATTGAAGTGGATTTAATTGGCCCATTTGACAATCATGAACCGGCCCATACTTGTAACCAAGCCCAATCCCCTTTTAATTCAATTGGGTCGGAACAGCCAAGAGCCCAACAGAAACTCACCGGCCCAACCGTCCACAAGCAGGCCCACTCCGGACCAGCCCAACCTGCACTTGATCGGCCCACGACTCCGGTCCAGATTCAAAGAAGGCCCAACGTGAAAGAGGGTGGCTCTGTTCGGAGCCCATTTGACCTTCTTCTCCATGAAGACGCCGATCGCCGCCCTCCGTTCATCCAATTTCTGCCCCACGGCAGCCACCGACGCTCGCCCTCCATCTCCGATGGTCTTTTGAGACAAAAGAGCCGAGCCTTTTTTTAAATTGCCCAAGGGATTTCCTCATTTGGAGTGACAACCAAGGAATACACACAAGGCCACGAATTGGAATGAGCTTCACTTTGGAACAGATCAAACAAAAAGGGTATTTGCATGAGGACTTGGTGAGCTACCAATTCGCGTCCAAAAAGCTCTTCAAGCATTAATTTCCCTGGGGCCCGCGACACTTTATTGCCCCCACGAGAAGTGCATTCAGCCAAGTCTTGAACTTGCTCGAATCCGCCAATTTTCAACAATCGGCAATCGGGCTATAGGACTTGTTTAAATTTGAGAAAATTCAAGAAGTGGGTTTCGGAGAAATTGGATTAGTCTGAAATTTGATTTAATTTAACTGAGCAATTATTTTTTTTGTTCAATTGGATTAAATTAAATTTATTTGGGTTTTTGAGTGAGGCATATATTCTGTGTTTCCGAGTGTTTTGTTTGTGAGATTTTTAATTTTTCACTTATATATTGTGAGGAATCGGAATCCCTGAACACAAACTAATTAAAATTTGGAATCATAAATTGTGCCGGATTAATCACGCAAGCTATCCAATTTTCTTTGATTGAGTCAAACTTTGCACATTTGATTCGTGCATTGTGCGTACAAAATTCCAATCTTGATCTCTGACACAACTCTGGATAAGCTTCAAAGATCTAAATTGTGATTTGAACTCAAGTTTTCTAACACTTTGAGTTCGAATATTTTGTCTGTTTATTGAGATGGCAGGTAATACCGGAGCAAGCCTTGAATCTATCATGGAGATGTTGGTGAAAATGAATGCCAAGTTGGATGCCAGCATTATGGAACAAAATTGGAAACTTGCTACCTTGAGAAAATCTATTAAGAAACTTTGGAATTTCGAAGAAAACCACACTGTTTTTGAGGATGAACCAGCACAACCAAGCAGCAATATTGAGGAGTCGACTGAAGTCAGTAATGATTTATCAGAAGAGAAAGACTCGAGCAGTATATCCTCTCCAGTCTGTGAGGCTCCTGATGACAGCCTTTTATGACTGTCATTTGCGTCCAATTTAGTGTCTTAGTCATGTTCTTTTGTTCTTAATTCCATTGATTTTTGATGAATATTCATAGAGGATCAGAAAAGATGGAAGAAGAATTAAGATTGTGAAGAAGTTGGAATTACACTGAAAATGGCTTGAAATTCTAAGTTTTCTTTGCAAGTCTCGCACGCTGTGTTTCTATTGAACTGATCCACGCTTTGTCATTTATCAGGAAGTTAAGCTGGAAAGCAGCAGTAGGAGGAAAAGACATAGCGAGGAAAGAAAAGGAATGGTGCGAGGGCTTGTTTTTGAAATCAGGAAAAGATTTAAGGAAAATGCGCAGATGCTGAAGTCCACGCGATGATTGTCTGACATCGCGAGGGAAGGAAATCTGTGCAAGACAGAAAGTTTTATCCATCATGGCGAGAAGCAGATTCCTTTGAGAAATTGAAAGACCTCGCCTTGTTCAGAAAGATGATTAAGTTTCTGAATTCTCGCTTTGAAGGAACTGGACAAAGCGAGAAGAGAGTTATTCTGATGCGAGCGGTTATCATCCAAGGCTCAAGCAGTTACAACACCCATCTATAAATAAGACCCTTGGGGGAATCAGCTCAGCAGGCGGGAGATTGAAGAGAATAGCTCGATTTTACTCTCCAGTCCACTTTTAGAATTTAGTAGGTAGGTTAGGATTTAATTTTCTCTGCAATTTACTTTGAGTTCTTCAGATTTGTAATTCGATTCCGTAGTAGATTTGTAATTTGATTTTGTAGTAGATTTCTTTAAGAAATAGTTGTTAGATTAGCTTGAGGATACCCTGGGAGGAGAGTTGCTTTTGGATCGCTTGTTCATCCATCACGACGATCATCATCTAAACTTCCGACTTGTTCGCTCACCTTTGCATTAATCTGATTGCAATCAGATTTCCAGGTGTATTCGTTTTTAAATTCTTTGTTATTCGAGATACATGAAGAATGATCAGTTATCAGATTGTGAATTTCTTATCTTTCTGGTTTCCATTTCTATTTCTTAATTCTGTTTCAGCAGAGTATAAACCTCAACTTCGATATTCAATTCGGATTTTGCATCATATCTCTAATTCGATTTTCGAAGATCATAACACTTCCACATTCTTAATTCGTAAATTGTTCGTTCCAATTATGCAAGAAGTTTGGATATTGTAACCGAGTTAGGTATGATCTAGCAGATTTAAGAATTCATTTGTTTTTCTGTTGATATTATGATCACAGAATAAGAGAAGAATCAAAGTGTTTAATGTTCAGAACTCTAAAAGGTTCCTAGAGACCCATGCAGTGTTAATCATCGCTTGATAATCTTTAAGAATCAATAGCTCTGAGTTCATGAATTTGGGTGCAAAAGATTCTGTACTCATAATTTTTTAAATGGAAATTCCAGAAGGTAGTTATGACAGTTATAAATTCTGATCATTTACCTCGCATTAGGATAAATCCTCGCTTCATCCTAAAAGATGACGCGAGGAAATATCCAGATAAACTTGCTGTGACAAATGCTATTTTAATACTCACGCGATGTCAATCTGACAAAGCGAGAGGATCAACCTATAATAGTAATAAAATTGATATCCATTTTACAGGGTATCAGCTATTCACTTTTACTTCTTATACATATAAAACCCCTATCTATAAGTAGGAATTGAGAACCTCGCCGCATTCTTACAGAAATTATTGCAAGGCATTCAGTTCTTTGTATAAACAAAATCTGAGGAACATTCTTTGAATATTAGCTCCCTCCACGCTGTACAGACATAGCGTGCGGAAAATTGGAATGTTCATAGTTTGAAACCCAAAGTAGTTACTGCGAGCTATTTTGGACATTTATTTTGCAGAGTTATTTCTCAAATCCTTTTTCTTGGGAAAGTTATTTCCTAATTCTGTCTAGTTTCCGATGTATATTTTGGAAGCACCCTTGCATTTTGATTAAGAGGATTCAGAACCCTCAACATTTCTTTATACATATAATACTACATATACACATAATATTTTGGGATATTTCCCAGTCTATGATGAGTAATCTTACTTCATAATGACAGACTCACAATTCATATCTGCAATTCGTATTACTAACTGGTACACTGAGAAAGATGATGATATAGGTTTTCTCAATCATTATTTACTCAGGACTGATGAAGAACAAACTTGTTCTTTAGTTGGGCATTTAGTACCTGTCGTTTAAAAGGGAAAGATGTTTCAAAAACCATCTTTTGTCCCAATAATTAGTAGAGTATTAGGAAGATTAATTTCCAGGGTTCATGGCCTTATAGTTATTACTATATGCTATGAGTAGGAGATTAAATATTTCTCTTACAGTCTACTAATCCTGAGTCAAATCATGGATATTTGGAACTGTCTACAGAGATTTCTCGAGCTAAATCATTTATACAAATCTGAGTAGTCTGGATAAGTCAAGGAATTTGAATAGCAACTTCATCTTGATATACTTACAAGACAATTATTCCTTACGAATACTTGCAGGAATTACTCTGAGGAAACAAGTCCTATGAAAACATTGGATGATAGATTCAAATACTTGCTTTTTCACTTGTTGTAGAGGACATCCAATACAGGGTCATAAGACCAGTTTGATTAGAGTAATAAAGAGAACAACTTCAAGTTCAGATGAATATAGCATGATTTAGAAGTGACCTCAAGTTGTCAAAGGCTTAATCTGAGTCTGAAAGGAAAAGATTAAGTGACAATTCTGAAAAGCTTTTCTCACAGAAAGAGTCTGACCGATCATTCTGTGATGATAGTATTCCATGATTTCAGAGCTTAGAATGTCTTGGGAAGTGATTTAAGACATGAAGATTTGATTAAGTTGTATAAAGGATTTTTCTATCTCAATGGACTTTCATTATGTTTTAGCCAATGAAGTATTATATTCTCATTATATTCTTATTTCATCTGATTTGGTCCGTGACATTTTAAACACATGAATATAATCATAATGTTCTACATCATTTTAATTGCTTTCTTTACTATGTTTACAGCTTTAAGCATTTACATTTCAGCAGTATTCTTTAGTAAACATCATTACAACATTCTTAAATCAAGAGTAGAGACAGATTCTAGATCTAATAATTCTATTAAAACACTTCTATCGTGTAACTCTCTATTGAACGATCCCGACAATAAAAATAAATATTGCAGCTTGATACCGTGCGCTTTCGGTAGGAAAAACTAGGCAAGCTTTTTAACAGCCCTATAGGATTTATAGTGTAAAGGCTGTCGGGGGGCATTGCAGCGGGGTTTTACCTCAAAGCTTCATGGCGCCGTTGCCGGGGAGGGTGTAGCGTTATGAATTTTAGAACTGTAGATACTCTTTGGTTTAACTGTAATTATTTACTTTACACTATAATAAATTCATAAATTCTTTCATTTTGTTCACAGAGAAGTCTCAACAGTTTATGAGCGAAAGAATAACTCGATCTTCAAGACCACCTTTGCTTCCTTTTAATTGTGAGCTCGAGAGAACAGCAAGGCTGATCAGAGCAAGTGCAAGAAGGAGACAGAGAGATCTTGCAGAAGGAAATCTTTCAACCATAACTAGGATGGCTAACAATGGACAGAATGACGGACCTGGAAACTTACCAAATTGGACAACCAGATAATCAGCAAAATGTTCCACTTCGAGGACCTTTTCAAGCACCACAGAGAGCTGCTGCACCACAATTTATTCATCAACACTATTTTCCACCAAATTTTGCTAATCCTATTCCGAATCCTCAAGAAGAGCAATACCAGCCATGGCAACCTAATGTCGATCAGTATTTGGCTGGAACGGATGAGGAGGTTGATATACCGCCTGGTATATTAAACCTAGCATCTTCTAGAGCCTTTTATGGAATGAGTGCTGAAGATCCTCATTTACATCTCAAAAAGTTTGTTGAGCTAAGTAAGACAGTGAAGAAAGGGAGAGCCTCAAGGGAAACCATTCAGTTGGCTATGTTTCCATTCTCTTTGGATGGTTCAGCTAAAGAATGGTACGATTCATTAAATGCTCAACAGAAGGCTACATGGCCAGAATTAGTCAGGAACTTCCTACTCAAGTATTTTCCTGAAAGCAAGGTTGACGAATGGGTAGACAAGATCTCTAGTTTCAAGATAAGAAAAGGGGAATCTCTTAAGGATGCTCGGGACAGATTCTTTGACATGCTTAAGAGATGTCCACAGCACAGTATAACAGAAAGGAGGCTGTTGAAGATCTTCTTCACTGGACTCACTCACACTTGGCAGATGATGATTAATGCCATTGGAGGGGAACAATTACTTCAAATGCCACTTGATAGAGCGTGGTCAAAAATAGACACCATGACAGCTAGCAGAGCAGTCCTCCAAGATGATGATCCACCATCTCCTACCAGAAAGAGTCTTGTCATCCATACAGACAAGAATGAAGAGAAGTTTGCAGCACTCACCAAGCAGATTGCTGAGCTACAGTTGGCTCAGCAAACAAATCAACAGCATCAACAACAACAGCAACCAGTGATGATCCTTCAACCTGCTTCAATGGAACCGGTGTATCAGTGCGGAATTTGCTCAGGGCCACATCACAATGATCAGTGTCCACAAATTCAGGAAGCCCCAAAGCAAGATGAGAGTTGTAACTACACCGGATTCCAGAACAAACACCCGAATCTGAGTTATGGTAATACTCAGAACGCACAAAATGCACATCTTCTGAACCCACAACAACAAAATCAGCAGCAGTTTCGTCCTCCACAACCATTTTATCCACAACAACAGATGTACCCACAGAGACCTTTCCAACAGATGAACCAACAGAATAGGCCATTTGGACAGTTTGCACCAGTCCCGGTGAACTTTCCACAACAACCTTATCCTGTTGCCCAAGATAATACTTACTCTTTAAAGGTGGAGAATGCTCTGAAGGAGTTCATTGTTAAGCAGACAGAGACGAATAATCAACTGCAGGCTTCAATCAAGAATGTTGAGAATTCAGTAACAGAGATGGCCGAATTACTACAGCAGAGAGAAAAAGGAAAATTACCAAGTTCTTCTGAAACAAACCCACAATGTAAGGCCGTTACATTGAGGGGAGGAAAAGAGGTTGTTGATCCTGAATTTGAAAAGAAAAGAGATAGGTTGCTGCAGCAGAAAAAGTTCAAGGATGTTCAAACAATGGAAGAAGATGATCACCCTGAACAAAGACAGATACTTGAGGATAAGGGTTTGGAAAAGAATGTCTCAGGATATTCCTTTCCAAAGGAAAAAGAGGGAGGTAATGATAATCCTAACTCTACAGGTAACAAAAAGGATTCACTGGATGAACACATGCCCAGGATACCATATCCTGGGAGACTCAAAAATGATCTTCAAGAAATTAAATTTAAGAAATTTCTTGAAAAGATTAAGGCCATTGAAATATCAATCCCTTTGGTTGAATTAATTGCTGAAATGCCCACTTACGCTAAGTTTCTGAAAGAATTAATTTCAGGGAAACGAAGTGCAGGAGAGCAGCAAATGGTGGTCTTAAATCAAAATTGTAGCCTGGTTCTTCAACAAAGGACTCCTCCAAAGCTTGAAGATCCGGGGAGTTTCACTTTACCTCTGATTATCAACTGTAAAGAAGCTGGGCGAGGACTCTGTGACTTAGGAAGCAGCATCAATGTAATGCCACTAGCCATTGCGAGACGTTTGGATTTGGGAAAGATGAGGCCAGTTAATATGACCCTCTTCTTTGCTGACCAATCGAGCACCAGACCAGAAGGAATCATTGAAGATGTTATAGTAAAGACGAGGCCTTTGTTTTCCATCTGACTTTGTCATTCTTGATATCGACGAAAATGTTAGAATTCCTATCATATTAGGGAGGCCTTTTCTGGTGACTGCGGGAGCCATGATTGATGCAAAGAATGGCATAGTGAAACTTCATGTTGATAACCAGGAGGTCACTTTCGACATGATGAAGATGTCAACATATCCTTTTAACGCTTTTGAAACCAATGTAGCAGGGAAGGAATTAGATGCTAGTACTATGGAGGGGGGAAATCTTTTTGATTACTATAATCTCTTTACCACTGATGTAATTGAGAACAATCTCACCCCACTCACAAATGCTAAAGATGCTACTTTTGCTTACTTGTGCGCGGTTAGATTCGCTGATCCTGAGACTGGTGAAATCAAGGATGGATCAGAAAGTGAGGATATGCCATCTTCGGAGCAATCTGAGGATGACATTGATAAAACAGACCCTTCTGATGAAGGATCTGATTTAAAGATGGAAGTACAAACTCGAAGCAAATTAACTCCATCAATAGAAAACCCACCTGAGCTTGAGCTTAAAGTATTACCAGAACATCTTAAGTATGCCTTTTTGGCAGACAAAAAGAAGCTTCCGGTAATAATTTCATCCAAATTGAGTGAAGAACAAGAACAAGCTCTAGTAGGTACTCTTAAAAATCATATTCAGGCAATTGCTTGGACTATAGCAGATATCAAAGGCATCAGTCCACACATTTGTATGCATAGGATTCTGATGGAGGATGAATACAAACCATCCAGACAACCACAAAGGAGGCTAAATCCACCAATGCAGGAAGTTGTCAAGAAGGAGGTAATCAAGCTACTTGATGCAGGTATAATCTATCCTATCTCTGATAGTAAATGGGTGAGTCCAACACAAGTTGTACCCAAAAAGGGTGGGATTTGTATTGTGACCAATGAACATGGTGATGAAGTAGCAACAAGACCAGTAACTGGTTGGAGAGTTTGCATTGATTATAGAAAATTAAACACTGCCACAAGAAAAGATCATTTTCCTTTACCATTCATTGATCAAATGTTAGAAAGACTGTCAGGTAAGCCATTTTACAGCTTTTTAGATGGTTATTCAGGTTATAATCAAATAGTTATTGCTAGTGAAGATCATGAGAAAACAACTTTTACTTGCCCATATGGAACATTTGCTTATAGAAGAATGCCTTTTGGATTATGTAATGCTCCTGCTACGTTTCAAAGATGCATGATGAGTATTTTCTTTGATTTTATTGAAAAATGCATTGAAGTGTTTATGGATGATTTTACTGTTCATGGAACTGACTTTGAAGATTCTTTAAAAAATTTGTCAAAAATTTTGCAGAGATGTGAGGACACTAACCTAGTTCTTAACTGGAAAAAGTGTCATTTCATGGTTCAGGAAGGAATTGTCCTAGGACACAAAGTATCTAGATCAGGAATAGAAGTAGACAAGGCTAAAGTTTCTGTAATAGCAAATCTACCACCACCCAAAACAATTAAGGCAGTAAGGAGTTTTCTTGGTCATGCTGGTTTTTATAGAAGGTTTATTAAGGACTTTTCTAAGATAGCAAGACCTTTATGTAATCTTCTTCATAAGGATGTGACATTTAGCTTTGATGAAGATTGCTTGATAGCTTTTAAGACTTTGAAGGAGAAATTAATCACTGCACCTATAGTTCAGTCCCCTGATTGGAGTCTACCTTTTGAGCTTATGTGTGATGGAAGTGAGAATGTAGTAGGAGCAGTTTTGGGGCAACATAAAGAAGGCAAACATCATGTTATCTATTATGCTAGTCATACTCTTAATGATGCTCAGATAAACTACACTACTACAGAAAAGAAAATGTATGCTGTAGTCTTTGCTTTTGACAAGTTCAGACAGTATCTTATTGGAGCCCAGACTATAGTTTACACAGATCATTCTGCATTACTATATCTTTTCTCAAAGCAAGAAGCCAAACCGAGGCTGATAAGATGGGTTTTACTTTTACAAGAATTTGACATTATTATCAAGGATAGAAAAGGGAAAGATAATGGAGTAGCAGACCACCTTTCTAGATTGGAGGAGAAAACAGAGAAGGAGGAAGTTGTAAATGATAAATTTCCAGATGAACAATTGTATGCTTTGCAGTTGCATCAATTTGATTGTCCTTGGTTTTCAGATTTTGCTAATTATCTAGCTTGCAAGATTGTCCCAAAGTTTAAAGACTCTCATCAGAAGTCAAGGTTTTTCAGAGAAATTCAGAAATACTATTGAGATGATCCCTTTTTATTCTAGTTTTGTTCAGATCAGGTTATTAGGCGCTGTGTTCATGAAAAAGAAGGTTTCCAAATTGTTAGAAAGTGTCATGAGAACCCTTTAGGAGGCCATCATGGTCCTGCTAGGACTGCCAGAAAAGTTTTAGACTGTGGATTTTACTGGCCGACTATCTTTTTGGATTCCCAGAAACTCATAAAGATGTGTGACAGATGTCAAAGACTGGGAAACATTTCAATGAGAGAAGAAATGCCTCAAAAAGGGATTTTAGAAGTAGAGATATTTGATGTTTGGGGAATTGATTTTATGGGACCATTTCCCCCATCTTTTGGTAATCATTATATTTTAGTAGCTGTTGATTATGTCTCAAAATGGGTAGAAGCAGTAGCCTTACCCAATAATGAAGCTAAACAAGTTACTAAATTTCTACAGAAGAATATTTTTACCAGGTTTGGAGCCCTCGTGCCATTATATCTGATGGAGGATCCCACTTTGTGAATAAACTCTTCGAGAAATTACTGAAGCAGTATGGTGTTCATCATAAAGTTGGATCACCATATCATCCTCAGACAAGTGGACAGGTGGAGGTATCTAATAAGGAAATCAAGCACATTTTACAAGCTTCTGTGAATATTACAAGAAAAGACTGGTCAAAGAAGCTAGATGATGCTTTATGGGCTTACAGAACTGCTTTTAAAACTCCTATAGGAATGTCTCCCTACAGATTAGTTTTTGGAAAAGCATGCCATCTCCCAGTTGAGCTAGAACATAGAGCATATTGGGCCATTAAAATGCTCAACATGGATTTTCTGTCAGGACAAGATAAGAGGAAGTTTGATCTGTCTAAATTGGAAGAGATGAGATTGGAAGCATATGAAAGCAGCAAGATTTATAAAGATCGAACTAAGAAAATTCATGATTCAAAAATTAAACATAAGGAATTTTCTGTTGGTCAATTGGTTTTGCTTTATAATTCTCGTTTGAAATTATTTCCAGGTAAGCTCAGATCAAGGTGGACAGGACCATTTCCTGTTGTAGCTGTTCATGACAATGGAGCAGTTACAATTATGCTCAATGAAGGAGAAAAGACTGTAAATGGACACAGGCTAAAGGAATATATTGGTCAACAAGATCTAAATATCCAAATTGAATATTTGGATAATCCTTAGTTTTCTGTTTTCTTAAAAAAAAAAAAATAGGGCGGTGGATACTACCCAGGTTAACTGAGTAGTATTTCCCTTTTCTTTAGATTTATTTTTCATCTCTAATTCCTTTGTTCTTTATTTTCAGGAATTCGAGAAATGAAGCTGTGATGGAATGAAGGAGGATGAGATAAGAATCTTCAACCAGGTTTTTGAGTATTAAGTGTTTGGAAAATTAAGAATGAATGGTTTCTGAGGCCACGCTCCTGTAATTTTGTCAAAGTGTGATTTAAAAAGGAATTACTCTTGCTCACGCTTTGCAAAAGTTATGACGCGAGGTGATCAGTTAAAATTCTTATCCTGTTAAATCTGATAAGTTGTTAAGTAATAAGAGTTTGATGTCTACGCTTTGTTGAAAAACAAAGCGAGACTATTTTACTCTGGAAATTTTACAGGGATGTTTTTCTCGCGTTGTAATTAACAAAGCGAGAAACGATTTTTATAGCCACGCGATGACAGTCTACAGAGCGAGAGTCTGGGAATATTGAACGGATAGATTTTCAAACTTCCCAAAGACCAAAATACCCTTTTCAGACTCTTCTTCTTCTCTTACACCAACCATCACACGTCGTTTCAACCGCTAGTAATTATGGCAGAATTTAGTTTTTCTGCTACAAAATCTAGTCGAATCCTCCTCTTCTTTCATCTCAAACATTTTCCATCCTAAAAAATTATCCTAAAACCTTTATCAAAAGTCAGAATGGCCGCAGCAGCTCCCAATGCTAGAACATCCATTCTAGACATTCCTGATGAAATCTTGGGAGATATTCTTTCAAGGCTGGGAAGAGAAGAAATGAAGGATGTAGCCAGGTTAGCCCCAACTTGCAAAAAGTTCGCCAGAGCAAGTAAGACGCCTGTAGTATGGAGGAGAGCGAATGTAGAAAGGCGGATGACTGCAGAGAGGACACTTGACTCTCATTACGTCCAAATACTTCGAAGATGCAGAGAGGCGGGGAATTTCATGCTAAAACTAGAACCTGCACTCTCGAGATTCTGCAACACAGGGCTCAAGGAAGCCGCTTTTGAAGTCCTTAAGCCTGGAATCGATGACAACCATCACCCTTCAATCTTTATCAAGGCATTCATTCTTCTGAGTTCGGAGAGCCTTGAAGAAATTGATGAAGGATTGTATCTTCTTGGATCAATCCTTAAAGATGAAGATCATATTCGCAAGATTGAGGCGAAGATCAGCAAGTTGTTCAACGAAAGTGAAGAAGAGCCTAATCCCTTTCGGGGACAAGGACATCGCGAGTACTGTGACTATTTAGCGCCACATAGTAGGGACTTAGTTAGGGAACCTCCACACTTTAATTATGGTGCCACAAACATTGATTGTTTGTGTTGTGAGGTTACTAGTTTGATTAGGAGATTAAGAGTAAATTTTAATGAGCATGTAATTGAATCTGAGTCAGAATTAGAAACTGATCCAGATTCAAATTGATTGATTATGTAATCTCTTAATTTGTATCTAAATTCTAAGTCCTTTGATGTTGATATGTACTCCTCGCTTCATTCTTATTAAAAAAGGAAACAACTTGATCTTATCTTTTACATTAGATTTTTATCTGAGTCTTTTTAAATAAAATTTTCAAAATAGGTTTATTCTAGGCTTAATCATTACTCTCTGCAGAGAGCAAGATTTACTATCTTGACCCCTGCAGTCCTTAGATAAAAATAGGGCGTCTCTGTCCTTGCAGTCATTCCTCTCAGTTGTCATTTCAAAACTTTTCATCAGATTTTCTTCTCTTATTCAAGAAGAAATCGCCATACACCATTTTTATCATTCTCAATCATTCTCATAAGCAAGATCATTCAGAAAACCTATCGACGAAGAAAATGGCCGAGAACAATCCGTAAGCAATCTAGTTTATCCTATCTTTCTTTTATTTTTAGTTCTATTTTGCAAAGTTTGTTGTCGGATTGCATTTCTAGACCTAGGGTTCATGATTCTATATTCTTCAGGGAATGGCTGTAGAAAACGGAAACATTAAACATTTAAGATTTCTCATAACTAAGAGCCGTTTCTTTACACTCATTAATCCAGAGAGTCTTTTCTGAAATCTTTAGTTTGTAACTGACGCATTATCCAAATGGGACTTTTGGAACATCACAATAGGAATGATACCCCATTTTCGAATTTCTAGATAAAGTATTCCCCTGTTTTCCTTATCGTATTATTTTCTGGAAACAGAAATGCTAGGAATCCACAGCGCGTTGCAACTCAGATATCTCATTTACCCACTGAGTTGTTGGGGGATATTCTGTCGAGAATTGGAAAAGACAATGTTAGGGAGCTTTCCAGGGTAGCAGAAGTCTCTCCATCATTTTATCAAGCAAGCAAAACTCATCTTGTATACAAGAGAGTAGACTTGGAATCATGCATGAGATGGAGAGAAGATGTTTATCCTGACAACCAGAAAAGATTCATTCAAGAGTGCCAAAATGCAGGGAATTTTATGTTCAACATTGAACCTGCATTGAAGGCATTTGTGGAGGAACGAGATGAGAAAAAGGCATATGAACTCCTCAAGCCAGGACTAGATGATGGGCATGAACCCACTATTCTGCTCAGAACGATGCTCCTCTTAACAAAACAAGAGGATAAGTTGATTGAAGAAGGATTAGAGTTGATCCAAACAGTAGCTTCTAATGTCTTAGAAGTGGTTTTCATTAAACTCTACCTTTTTCATTGGCTCATCCATATTCCTCAAATCCCAAATCCTTTTCAAGGGCAACCAGAGAAAAGCTATTGTAAGGATCATACTTTGCAGGTTCGAGTCTTATTACCACCACACATCAGGATGGACTGTATCCCTTGTCAATTCTTTGACATGGTGAGGCAGTTTAGATTGTATTGCGGTGAGGTGTTTCCTGATGAGTTTATGTGGACCGACTCTGATGATGAGGAAATTGACCCTTGAGCAGTCCAGAGCTAGGAAATTCTATAGTATTATGTATGTTTGCATTTCCTGGAATCTTTTGATGTATTTTGGACCGTTTAAACTTTATGTATTATAATTCCCCTACTTTCTATCCTGTTTGATCAGTTTCTCTATTCAATTCAAACATGAATTAAAGATGAAACTGGAAGTTTCTCTTGAAACTGAGAATGTTATCGAGGGAGTCTGGATCAGAGGAAACTTAGATCAAACACTCCACTGAATATTCTTCAGACTAAAAGAGGAAGTAAAATCAGGGAATAAAATGAAAGAATTGGTAATCTTAAAATAAAGAAGTTAAGGGTAGATTTTTGTTAGGCATTAAGATGAATTTGGTGAAGAAGACTTAACCAGACTTAATATACAATTTAGAAGTCTTAATCCCTTTCAAATGTTTGCCCCTCGCTTTGTTTAAGTCAATCTAATTTTAGCCAATTTATGGTTGTTCGGGTTTATACACTAAATTTTTAAACCAATAACCAGACGCACTGATGTGGCAGGTCTAGAATGAATGAGTACAATCTAAATACTTGAGTACCCTACTCTTTATTCTTTAACTAGGCCAGCCCATTGTTTTATATAAGACCTATAACATCCTTATCTTTTCAAATCATTCTCATACCTTTTCATATTTTCTCTCGAGAAGAAACCGCCATTTTTAAGTTCTTTTTCTTCTTCTATTGCGAAACTCTTCTTCAGAATCATTCAACTTCAGGAACAATCCTAATGGCGAGCAACAACCCGTAAGCTCTCCGTTCATTTTTCATCGCATTTCTTCCTGATGTTTCAAGTTGTTACATTCTGCATTATAGTGTTCTACTCATACTAGGGTTTAAGTTTTTCATTTTGTGCATCCACTCTCATTCTTCCCTAATTGGAAAACTTGGAGTATAATTTCAACTGATCTTTCTTCTTTAAAATTCGATTAAATAACAGTGAGGAGCAGGCTTCTGAGTCCTCTGCTTTACACCTGACTGATCTTCCATTGGATGTCCTTGGGGAGATTCTGTCACGAGTAGGGCAGAGCAGCTTTGAAGATCTGCTCAAGTGCAAACAAATTTGTTCAACATTTACAATAGTCTCAGAATACCCTATTGTTCTCCGGAGATTTAATGTAGAGGATCCGGCCTTTAAAAGAATCTCTAATGAATCCACTGGTAAAATCAAGTTTCTACATGCCTGTAGAGAGGCTAAGAATCATATTCTGAACTTACCCAAGGCTCTGGAACTGTTTACACAAGGGAAAGGATTCAAGGCATTCCAGATCCTGGATGAAGGAATAGAAGATAACTTCAAGATTTCTCAATATTTTAAAGCTTTATGCTGTTTAAGTAGAACTTCTAGAGAAGAGATAGATGTTGGACTTCGCTTAATTAGTCCAATTCTAAGTGATAGATTAAACAGCTATGAGTTCGATACAATCTTCTCACCCTCCTTTCAGAATGGGAACATGTCCCGAATCCATTTTTAGGGCAGAAAAAGAGGGAATTCTGTATTATAGAAGTTCATGATCAGGAAACCTTCCATAGGCCATTATACTATACAGCCGATCAGGTCTGCTATCTCTGCTGTGACACAAATAGAGCCATATCCGATTTTAGGATGGCAGCAGGGGAGGAATATGACACCTATTGCATTAATGAATAAGTTTTTGGATGAAGGAGGAAGAGATTGATGCATGTGACATGTCTTCTAATTTTTTTTGATTTTGAAACTGTCACTAGATCAGATCTTTTGTATTATGTAATGCAGCCTGATTCTGATAATAAAATCTAATCTCATTACTGCATAAATGTTGAGTTTAACTCTTAATTCTGTGTTTTTCCTCCTTTTCTTTTCAGAAATGTCGAAAACCCTCAACTCTTGGAAACTCAAATACTTGATTTACCAACTGAGTTATTGGGAGACATTCTGTCAAGATTAGGAATGGAGAGCATAAAGGCACTCTTTAGAGCATCTGAAACTTCTAAGCAATTCTTCTCAGCAAGCAGATCATCGTTAGCTCTAAAGAGAGCTAATTTGGAAACTTGTGCTGTTTGGAGAGGAGATGCTTACTCAAGTAACCAAGTCAAATTCATTAAAGGATGTCAGGATGCAGGCAATTATATGTTTAATATTGTGCCTGCATTGATAGCCTTTGTGGAGGATAAAAATGAAGAAAAAGCTTATGAAATTCTTAAGCCCGGATTAGATGATAAACACAAACCAACTACTTTCATAAGATCCCTTTTACTGCTTTCCAAACAAGATCCACAGCTGGATGAGGAAGGAATTCAGTTGATCAAATCTGTGACTCAGGATCCTTTTGAACTTCTATTCTTAAAAATGAGTGTTCTCCACTGGCTCCTTTATGGTGAAAAGTTCCCAAACCCATTCCTTGATCAAGAGGAAAGGAGTTTTTGTAAGAATCACTCTATCCAAGAGCGACAGCAACTACCTTTTAATGAAAGGATGGAGTGTATTCCATGTGAACTGTTTGATTATGTCAAGCAATACAGAAGAGCAAGTGGAGAACTAGACATATTATTTGAATGGGAGCAATGGAATAATGGAGAAGAAGATCATAATGAAGAAGAACTGCTAGAATTAGAATAATTTAGAAATCAAGCGGTTCATAGTTTCTTTGCTTGTAATCTTTTGTGTTTTTTTTGTCTTGGGACAAAGAATTATGTGGATGATTCAAAACTGTACATCCATTTTCCATTAATGAATTGCATTCTCTAGCTTTTAATTCTATTTTTGTTTTTAATCTTATTCAGCTATAAAATTGGAACTTCATCAAAGCAACCAAGGACTTCAATAAAGAAATCTGGATCGGGGGAAACTCAGATCACAGATCTTCCTTATGAGATTCTTGGAAACATTTTATCAAGATTGGCATTTGACCACCTTGAGACTGTCTTTAATTGTAAACTAGTCTGCAAAGAGCTCGAAAAAGCTACTCATCATCCTTTAGTCTTGAAAAAGGCTTCTCTTGAAGATTTTTCAGCATGGGGATGGGGAACTTTTGAAGAGACACAAAGCGTTTTCCTTGAAACCTGCAAAAATGCAGGAAATTGGATGTACCAGTTACATGAGGCATTGCGTTTGTTCGTTAAAGACAAGAATGAACAAGCAACATTTGAACTCTTGAAACCTGCAATCACTGATAATCACCCCCCATCCATCTATGTAAAAGCTCTTATGCTCTTAAGTAAGGATGAAAGGGAAGAACAAGAGAAGGGAATTTGGCTCTTCGCTCCTCTGTGCAAGAACAGACGAAGACTCAAGGATCTTCGACTTCAAGTCAGAGGGTGGTTATCAAGTTATGAAGAATTTATCTCACCCTTTCAAGGACAACCTAAAAAGAGACTTTGTGACCTTAGGAGCTATTATGATAACAATCACGGTCCTTCAAGGAATACTTATGGAGTCGTGTCAATTTACTGTATGAGGTGCTTAGTCCCTGAGCATTGTAATCTGTTCCTCAGATTTGGAATTGAGGCAGAGACACCTCCTCATTTGTAATTGATAGGTTGAATGTCATAAGAAACACCATGCTTTGTAATTCCACATTATGAATTTGATGAATTCTATGTTTTGCTTTTGATTAATGATGTTTTGAATTTAAGTTTTCTGCGATTTTCTGCATTAAAGTAGACTTAGTCAGCATTGAAATCGTCACATTTAGAGCAAATCTCTAAATGTGAGTATGGTGATATCATGGAAACAATGATGAATATAAAAAGGAAATCTGGTGTTATGTTTCTTTTTATCATCTGCACATTTAGAGTCAAGCTCTAAATGTGAGTATGGTGACACTAACTTACCAGTTGTTCTTATTTCTTAAGGATTCATAAGATGACCTATGAAGAACTTCAAGCTCGAAGTATAGAATCGGATAAGAAAGAAAAAACATTCTTGGCAAAGGTGAAAACGGCTAACATGGTAGAAACTATTCGGAAAAGTGGTGGATGGACAGGAATGCAAATTTCACCTCCAGACTTTTATATCAATCCATTCATGTTTCAACATATACCAGAAAAGGAAAAGGAATCATTGAAGATTGATTTAGAAGAAGCATTCTGGAATAAGATGAATAGATTTTGGGATGATCAAATGATAATTCTGATCAATGATAGGCATCTGCCTAATGAAATCAGACTGGAAAGACTTTTGGAAAGGGAAAGGAAGTGCATGGCTGAGTGGAATCAGGAATGCTACAGAATTATCAATCCGAAAGATCAAACAGGGCTGGAGTTAGATTACTTTGATCCTCAACCACTACCAAAATATGTGAAGCGACTCACCAGATATTGCTGCAAACTTAATGAAATCTGGAATGCTAGAGTCTATGATGCTCAGCAGGCACTCCCTGCATACATGCCTCCAACATTCCTGAACAAGAAGGGACCCGTTGAACAGAATTTCTTGACAAATCTGGCCCTTGATAGAATTATTGATGCTCGGATCAACTTAAGGCATGACTTAGAGCCTTATTTCAAGAAAGCTAAACAAGGTAAGACGGTATGGAAAGATGTCCTTAGAATTATTCAGGAAGCTAGAAATAGCTGGATCAGGTATATGAATAACTGGTCTAAAGGGACAGATCTAAGGAAAAGGATTCTTAAACCAGGGTTGATAAGGAAACCTGATGAGGAATTTCCTTTGGAGGAGTTTGCTGATTTTATGTCAGAGCAGCAAGCATGGATTAAGGATGCAGAGGAAAGAGAAGCTGAGAGATCAGGCAAAAACAGGAAGCAGAGATCAGATGCAAAACAGACACCACAAAATATAGTAAGGAATATTTTCAGAGAATCTGTTGTTAATGAAGGACTGGAACCTATAGCAAATTTCAGGAAGGTTTCAGCCCCATCAATAACACCAGCGGATGCAGATCTTCTCATTACAGATAGACCCAATAAGATCATGAAAAGATTACCCCCAACTCTCCAACAGGAAGTTCATGGATATGTCCAAGAGAGGAAGAAAGAATTCATTGAGAAGTATGTCATGTATGATGCTATGTGCAGGGAAAATGCATACAAGGAGCATAGACCCTATACTGATCAAACACAAGGAAGAATTCAGCAGGTAATTATTGATGATTGGGATGCATGGAATGAGAAATATCTGAATAGAAAGGGAATGAATATCATGCTGAAAGGATTGGGCAAGAATTTTTATGTTAAGAAGCACGATTCAGATGAAGACAGTACAGATGATGAGCAAAGAATGAGAAGGGAAGAAATGGAAAGATTTGAAAGGCTGAGAAGAGAAGAACTTGAAGAGAGAAGACAGGAACGAGAAAGGGATATGGAGCTGAGGAGGCAGGAGCAGTATAATAGTACGAGATTGGTAGACATTCTTGCCAACCTAGTCTCGGATTTAAAGAAATCTCCATCCATACCACCCAAAGATCCAGACAATGATGCAGGACCATCCTGAGATCACAGGGGAGTTTTCTGTAACCTTCTTTTTCTTTTTAATTGCAGTCTCTTTTTCTTTATTTCTTTCCTGTTTCCATTTATTCTGATATAACTTAGGATAGAATTAATATGAAGTTATATCATAGTATTGAATTTCAAGCTAGGATCATAAAAAAAATAATAATAAACTCAAGGAGGCTAATAAACTGATGAAGGAATAGAAGATGAGTTTAAAAGTGGTTCCTGTGGAAACATCTACTTTATAGATTTTCACTGCAAGCATGAGCCGCTCTTGAAAACTGTCTTTAGCTGTAAGCTCTGAGATTGATTGATGTCATTACTGGATAAATAGTTTGAAGGTTTTATGATTATATTAACCTTAGTGATTTGCATACTATAAACAACAATTGCACAATGTTAAGAGGATTGATCTAATCTAGTCTCTCTTGGAAGATGAGTGTGCATATTGAGTAAAAAAAAAAAAAAGAGAGAAAAAGAGAGCAAGGGAAATTTCAGAAACAGACGTGGTAAAATAATGTGGATATAAGTAGCTGGCACAGCTGTCTCTCTGATTTATAAGTTGAAGAACTTTAAAAAAGCAGAATCAAGGGCAGGGGAGTTGAAGTTTCATCTGCAATGTCAGGCCATGCGACTCCTCCTAATAATGTGAAACCGAGCTATTGAAAGCCACGGAAGGCCACCCCTTGATAAAAAGAGAGAGTGTATTTTTATTTAAGAATACAAGATATGCACATGAGTTGGATAGGATTGAGCGTGAGAAGAGAAGTCTGACTAACTAAGGAGCAGAACAATTATTCACATAAATGCAAATCACTTTTATTAATGTTTTCATGAAACCTTGTAAATTCAAAGTCAGGTATGAAGCATCAATCAGTTGAAAGAGTTGAGCTTGGGATAGTTGGAAAAGAGAAGGTAGTGATCCAGTGGAATCTTACATGAACATCTAAATCCCAGAAGCCACTAATTGGACTTATTCTTTGAAACTTTACAAGTTTCTTACCACTTGAGGACAAGTGTTTCTAAATGTGAGGATGGTGATGACAGCCTTTTATGACTGTCATTTGCGTCCAATTTAGTGTCTTAGTCATGTTCTTTTGTTCTTAATTCCATTGATTTTTGATGAATATTCATAGAGGATCAGAAAAGATGGAAGAAGAATTAAGATTGTGAAGAAGTTGGAATTACACTGAAAATAACTTGAAATTCTAAGTTTTCTTTGCAAGTCTCGCACGCTGTGTTTCTATTGAACTGATCAACGCTTTGTCATTTATCAGGAAGTTAAGCTGGAAAGCAGCAGTAGGAGGAAAAGACATAGCGAGGAAAGAAAAGGAATGGTGCGAGGGCTTGTTTTTGAAATCAGGAAAAGATTTAAGGAAAATACGCAGATGCTGAAGTCCACGCGATGATTGTCTGACATCGCGAGGGAAGGAAATCTGTGCAAGACAGAAAGTTTTATCCATCATGGCGAGAAGCAGATTCCTTTGAGAAATTGAAAGACCTCGCCTTGTTGAGAAAGATGATTAAGTTTCTGAATTCTCGCTTTGAAGGAACTGGACAAAGCGAGAAGAGAGTTATTCTGATGCGAGCGGTTATCATCCAAGGCTCAAGCAGTTACAACACCCATCTATAAATAAGACCCTTGGGGGAATCAGCTCAGCAGGCGGGAGATTGAAGAGAATAGCTCGATTTTACTCTCCAGTCCATTTTTAGAATTTAGTAGGTAGGTTAGGATTTAATTTTCTCTGCAATTTACTTTGAGTTCTTCAGATTTGTAATTCGATTCCGTAGTAGATTTGTAATTTGATTTTGTAGTAGATTTCTTTAAGAAATAGTTGTTAGATTAGCTTGAGGATACCCTGGGAGGAGAGTTGCTTTTGGATCGCTTGTTCATCCATCACGACGATCATCATCTAAACTTCCGACTTGTTTGCTCACCTTTGCATTAATCTGATTGCAATCAGATTTCCAGGTGTATTCGTTTTTAAATTCTTTGTTATTCGAGATACATGAAGAATGATCAGTTATCAGATTGTGAATTTCTTATCTTTCTGGTTTCCATTTCTATTTCTTAATTCTGTTTCAGCAGAGTATAAACCTCAACTTCGATATTCAATTCGGATTTTGCATCATATCTCTAATTCGATTTTCGAAGATCATAACACTTCCACATTCTTAATTCGTAAATTGTTCGTTCCAATTACGCAAGAAGTTTGGATATTGTAACCGAGTTAGGTATGATCTAGCAGATTTAAGAATTCATTTGTTTTTCTGTTGATATTATGATCACAGAATAAGAGAAGAATCATAGTGTTTAATGTTCAGAACTCTAAAAGGTTCCTAGAGACCCATGCAGTGTTAATCATCGCTTGATAATCTTTAAGAATCAATAGCTCTGAGTTCATGAATTTGGGTGCAAAAGATTCTGTACTCATAATTTTCTAAATGGAAATTCCAGAAGGTAGTTATGACAGTTATAAATTCTGATCATTTACCTCGCATCAGGATAAATCCTCGCTTCATCCTAAAAGATGACGCGAGGAAATATCCAGATAAACTTGCTGTGACAAATGCTATTTTAATACTCACGCGATGTCAATCTGACAAAGCGAGAGGATCAACCTATAATAGCAATAAAATTGATATCCATTTTACAGGGTATCAACTATTCACTTTTACTTCTTATACATATAAAACCCCTATCTATAAGTAGGAATTGAGTACCTCGCCGCATTCTTACAGAAATTATTGCGAGGCATTCAGTTCTTTGTATAAACAAAATCTGAGGAACATTCTTTGAATATTAGCTCCCTCCACCTGTACAGACATAGCGTGCGGAAAATTGGAATGTTCATAGTTTGAAACCCAAAGTAGTTACTGCGAGCTATTTTGGACATTTATTTTGCAGAGTTATTTCTCAAATCCTTTTTCTTGGGAAAGTTATTTCCTAATTCTGCCTAGTTTCCGATGTATATTTTGGAAGCACCCTTGCATTTTGATTAAGAGGATTCAGAACCCTCAACATTTCTTTATACATATAATACTACATATACACATAATATTTTGGGATATTTCCCAGTCTATGATGAGTAATCTTACTTCATAATGACAGACTCACAATTCATATCTGCAATTCGTATTACTAACTGGTACACTGAGAAAGATGATGATATAGGTTTTCTCAATCATTATTTACTCAGGACTGATGAAGATCAAACTTGTTCTTTAGTTGGGCATTTAGTACCTGTCGTTTAAAAGGGAAAGATGTTTCAAAAACCATCTTTTGTCCCAATAATTAGTAGAGTATCAGGAAGATTAATTTCCAGGGTTCATGGCCTTATAGTTATTACTATATGCTATGAGTAGGAGATTAAATATTTCTCTTACAGTCTACTAATCCTGAGTCAAATCATGGATATTTGGAACTGTCTACAGAGATTTCTCGAGCTAAATCATTTATACAAATCTGAGTAGTCTGGATAAGTTAAGGAATTTGAATAGCAACTTCATCTTGATATACTTACAAGACTATTATTCCTTACGAATACTTGCAGGAATTACTCTGAGGAAACAAGTCCTATGAAAACATTAGATGATAGATTTAAATACTTGCTTTTTCACTTGTTGTAGAGGACATCCAATACAGGGTCATAAGACCAGTTTGATTAGAGTAATAAAGAGAACAACTTCAAGTTCAGGTGAATATAGCATGATTTAGAAGTGACCTCAAGTTGTCAAAGGCTTAATCTGAGTCTGAAAGGAAAAGATTAAGTGACAATTCTGAAAAGCTTTTCTCACAGAAAGAGTCTGACCGATCATTCTGTGATGATAGTATTCCATGATTTCAGAGCTTAGAATGTCATGACACTGAATCATAAGTACCTGTCTTGGGAAGTGATTTAAGACATGAAGATTTGATTAAGTTGTATAAAGGATTTTTCTATCTCAATGGACTTTCATTATGTTTTAGCCAATGAAGTATTATATTCTCATCATATTCTTATTTCATCTGATTTGGTCCGTGACATTTTAAACACATGAATATAATCATAATGTTCTACATCATTTTAATTGCTTTCTTTACTATGTTTACAGCTTTAAGCATTTACATTTCAGCAGTATTCTTTAGTAAACATCATTACAACATTCTTAAATCAAGAGTAGAGACAGATTCTAGAGCTAATAATTCTATTAAAACACTTCTATCGTGTAACTCTCTATTGAACGATCCCGACAATAAAAATAAATATTGCAGCTTGATACCGTGCGCTTTCGGTAGGAAAAACTAGGCAAGCTTTTTAACAGCCCTATAGGATTTATAGTGTAAAGGCTGTCGGGGGGCATTGCAGCGGGGTTTTACCTCAAAGCTTCAGCTCCTGCTGACACCGGACATGCAAAGGCATTGAAAAATCCTTTTGAGATACATAGGGTGAAATCTCTCCATTTTCAACTTTAAAGGTACCCCAAGAATTCCAAGTTTCTGAGCAACAAGGACCATCAGATATATGCAAGATTTCTGAATCATGCTATGAATATCATGATCCATTTTGGGAGCATACTGAAAGCCTGAGACCGAATCAGTATCGTAAGCACTTGCTTGAAAAATTGATTTTACCGAATAAAATAAGCGCTGATCATAATCAATTCTATTATACTGGTAAGATTCCTCCGAGCCACATGCGGTATTTAATCTCAACTCTTGGAGTAAAAGGAATCAGGGTGCATCTGCGAGCTCATCATTTCCCACTATTCAGACGGAGATCTATCTATGGGCATGAGCAATCGCTGGCAATTATTTCTGATGGGGTTTCAAAGGCAAAGAATATGGAATATGACCAAGGTCAGGGTTTTGTGGTCGATCCGACTGCACTGACTTCTCTTTCAGCTTTGAAGTCCAAAGCTTTTGAAGGGGGAGAGTATGACATGGATGTCCGGACCAACCCGACTGACGGACGGCCCGATCCAATTATTTGGAACCGAAAGAAAAATATTTGGAGTAGACAGGAAAATATTTTGAGATATCCGGATCAAAATCCTAACGGGCCCGGATTAATTAAATGGAGCAAGACAAGCCTTGACCCAAACCAAGAAAGAGCTCAACAAATAAAGAAGGAGCCCAATTTAATTGAAGTGGATTTAATTGGCCCATTTCACAATCATGAACCGGCCCATACTTGTAACCAAGCCCAATCCCCTTTTAATTCAATTGGGCCAGATCAGCCAAGAGCCCAATAGAAACTCACCGGCCCAACCGTCCATAAGCAGGCCCACTTTGAACCAGCCCAACCTGCACTTGATCGGCCCACGACTCCGGTCCAGATTCAAAGAAGGCCCAACGTGAAAGAGGGTGGCCCTGTTCGGAGCCCACTTGGCCTTCTTCTCCATGAAGACGCCGATCGCCGCCCTTCGTTCATCCAATTTCTGCCCCACGACAGCCACCGACGCTCGCCCTCCATCTCCGATGGTCTACTCATCAGCTTCGCCCCGACCACCAGCACCATCATCTCCCTGGGACGCCGCCCGACGGTTGCCTCAGCTTCGGCCACTGCCATCACTCCTCCGTCCTCGTCCCGGCAGTGGAGTCTCGTCGGCCTCCGTCATCGTTCGTCGTCCCCGGCGACCCCGTCCGTTCACAGTCCCCTCTGCCCGAAGCCGCTACAATCTCTTCTCAAAGACTCCGGCAACAACTGTGTGTCTCCATCGCCACCTACTCCGGCCAACCACCTCGGAAGGAAACCCCCATTTTATGCAGTAGTTGTTCGGACTGACCCGATTGGCGGATGACCCGATCCAGATATTTGGAACAGACAGATATATATATATTGAGCAGACAGGAAAATATCTTGAGTTATCCGGTTCAAGATTCAAGTGGGCTCGGACTAATTAATTTGAAGAGTGTAAGCTATGGCCCAATTAAATTATAAGCCCTTGTCTCGGCCCATATTTCCGTGTTCACCCCAATCTCCCTTATATGGAAAGGCCCAAGTCGCGAGATGGCCCAACACAATCAAAACACATTAATTTCAAGGTTGCTGCAGTCCAAATACATACAAATGGGATGATTTGTCCGAGTTTAAATTGAATCGGGGCCCACCTCCAATTTGTGTTGTCTTCCCCAACGAGTTGCTCATCTCCAGCAAGTCTCAACATCCATACCCTCCGTCAAGCTGCAACAAACTCCACTGAGCACTCATCACCCAACCGGCAAAGATACAACCGGCAAGTGTCACCAAACCCGCAAGCTCTCCGATCATCTTCCTTGTCTCATCCGCCGGCGGCCAGCATCCCGCCATCTCCGGCGAGTCATCCATCCTCATCACCTTCGACGGGGATCTTCTCGAACTCCATCATCATCCCGTCGTTGCTCCAGCATGCCGCTCGTCATTCCTCCGGCAGCCCGTCACCTCTCATCATCATCATCTCGTCACCACCGCCGACCACTTCGAGCTCGTTCCCGGCCATCTTCTCCATTGCTCCGGCGAGCTTCACCTCACCCCAGTCGGCTGACATTTTCTCCGGGCTCGCCGTGGCCCCAGCCACCTCAAATCCATCGAGCAACACCGCAACAGTCTCTACAACTCATTCCGGCGAACCCCGAGAATCGTAACTCCGATGAAGAACAAAACCACGTCGTGCCGAAACAAAGTATTTCCAGCTCCGGCGCTGTGTTCCGACGGATTCCCAAGTCCGGAAGTCATCCCTCACCTCCATCATCGTCCTAAGGATTGCCGGGTCTGCCTTCGTCGCCCTTCTAGTCACGTCCGGCCAACCTCCATCTTCTCCGGCCAAGCTTCTCTCCATTCCGGCAAAGCTCTTCTCAAAGGAAACCCTCATATTATCTCCATCCACCATCGTCGTCCCCGAGCTATCCTCCATCCATCGCCGACAGCTTCGCCAAGGAACCGGCAGCCTCCGCAAAGTCCGACGACGACCTCTACAAGAGAAGAAGAGAGGGAGACCACGTTGCGAGAGTCTCACGTCGTACACCGAAGAAAGTTTGGTGTCGTCCGTTCTTCACGTCGTCCATGCGTTTGGCGTTGTCCCCGTCCTTGGCGTCGTCAATGGGGGCTTCACGTCGTGGCTGCTCCAAGAGGATCGCGTCGTCTTGTGGTTTCACCACGTCAATGAGAAGCCTCACGTCGTAGCCATTTTCAAGGAGTATTGTGTTGTAGCCATCTTCAATTTGGGATTTCATGTGCACCAATTTGTTGGGAAGAGCGTGCGAAAACCCCAAAATGAATTTCCTCCCTTATGCACGACGCTAGACTCGTGGGTTTTTGTTTCACGTCGTGCCTTTGATATCTCACGTCCTAGTCAACCTTTTTTTAATTTATTTTAGAGTTGTTTAATCATTATTGCTAGTTGTTTAATTTAGTGTAATTTGTCTAACCTTTGGAAACTCTATATATATGGGTTCCCCTTCATTATAAGACCATCTTTGAATTAATATTATTTGTGAGACCACTCCTCTCTTTTATTATCAAAGATCATTGAGAGCTTGGGGAAGCCTAAAATCCCATTGAGTCAAAAACCCAAACCCAATTTGTGTTTAGCCTTGAGCTAAGTGCACTATTTTGGATTCTTGAAGCAAATCCAAAATTGATTCACCTTGTTTAGGAGATTTGTGAAGAGGTGGGGAAACCAAGTTTTTACACCTCAAACAAACCATCCTTTGTGAGGAGCTTCCCTATCCCATTATTTTTATTTTCTTGTTTTTTGTTTCTTTCCCATTTGGCACCAAGTGCCATTTGGCAATATCAATCCTCTTGTTTACAAGTCGATACCAACTTCGATCCGGCTATGACATTTTATCCCCTCGAGCTACGACCGTCTTCTCCCCTCCTCCGGCAGCCTTCAAATGTTTCAAATCCGATGAGAGATACGGTTGCAACACCACAGCTCATCATCTTCTTCGACCCCGAAAACCGAAGCTTTGTCGAAGAAGAAAATCTCGATTCGCCGCAAATATATTCCGGCCAAGATCCTCCATCTCCGATGAAGCTCGTTCCACTGTCATCATCACTGCCAGCTCCCATTCAGTCCGGAATGCTCCTTTTTCCCGTCATGGTCATCCTCTCCGGAGCTCCGGCCACCATCTCCATGTCCCCCGTCACCTCCGACAGACGCCCGACACGCCTCTCCACTCTTACAGGCGCCGGATATCTCACTGCCAAAGCACGACGTCAAGCCTCGCAACGACACAAGCCCTTCGCGTCATCCGTCCACAGCTCCGCGTCGTCTTCATTCGAAATGCACGACGCCAATGCTCCGCGTCGTCCACCCTCGTTAGCGTCGTAGCGTCGTCGCCCGTACGTCCGCGTCGTCCGTTCCAAGTTCAAATGCTTTTCTTCTTTGTGCCAAAGTAAAGGGAAATCCTGGGAGTTAAGGTCCCGTAGGCACACATTATTTAAAATACTTCCTTGGGACCTCGAGGTCCCGGCCCCGTCTACGGAAAGTCCCGAAATGCAATTTGAATTGCACTACGACGTGATCCCCTTTGCCATTTTTCTTCCGCGTCGTTGCCTTGTATCACGTCGTACTCAACAACTCAATTGCCTTGTTTAATTTTATTTACCTCTTGTTTAATTACTGTAATGGGTTGATTAAAGTCCTTAATTAATTAGTTAGCTTAATTAATCCTTGTATTAGGGTTTGCCTATATATATGGCTTCCCCCAACTTCATTCCTTACCTTTTGAATGAAATGAATATTTTTGCTTGATAGCATGTATCCAATTTTTCTTAAGGTCAATTTAGAGAATGTGGGATCCGAAAACCCTCACCCAACTCAATTGTGTCTTGGGTAAATGTCATTTCCATGATTCTTGGATTTTTGAAGCTCAAATCCAAGCTTGTGTTAGAGCTTCCTTATCCTTCATTTTCTTCACCCCATTTCTTCTTCCCTTTTATTTTATTTTTCTTTTCAATCTATTTGATTTCTTCGCTTCAATCCATGGCAGCGATGATCCAAATATCTGAAGGCCCATGTTCGAGGCAAAGAGCTCAAAAGTTTACGGAGCATGTGGCGGAACTGCTAAGAACGCATGCTGAAGAATGGGAGCTGATTAAGCCAACCTTCGGAGAAAGAACAATGATCACATGGAAGTTGCTGGAGGAAGAAGGCTATGCTGAAAACACTTAGCAGATTTTTGAAGAGTTCCACACGCGACATCTTTTTGCCGCAAGCTATGTCATTTTTTACATCGCGTAGGAACATCGTGTGTGGAGTATTGTGTGGAGGAACACAACAGAATTTTGAGAATCATGTCTCGTGACTTGGTCACACGACATCCATACGCGACATTTTAAAACATCGCATTTCACAAAAGAACATCGCGTGAGTCCAGAAGCGAGACTACTATTTCCGCGGCAATGTCATTTTTACGCGACAACTATTCCCAGACAAAGCGTGAGCAAGGAAGCGTGGACGTGATAGTGCATGCAGAACATATCTTGTTTCTATATCTTTTATATTTGCTAGTATATTTGTTTCCTTTAATTTGATTTAGTTTCCTTATGTCATGGGATTTATTCCCTTAGTTGTTAGGATTACTTGGGGCCTATATATAGGTTCTCATTTACTCTAGTAAACACTTTTGATTAATTTGATGAATGATATTCTCTTTTTCAAAAGTCGTATTCTCGAGAATTCTTAAAACTTTGTGTGTTTCAATTGGCAAAGTCACATTGCAATCTTTGAAACCGGATTGCTTTAATTCATCCAAGGAGGATAATCGGAAGAGAGGATGCGCTTATTCATTCGAGGTTTAACTCCATCCCAATTCTCTTGATCAGATTGGTTGGTTTCGTCTATCTTTTATTTCGCTTTTCCGCGTTTTCTTCAAATCCTATTGTGTCTGGAATCAGAGACTCGATTCTAGTTCTGTAATACCCCGGTTTTGGTAACCCGGGCAGGGATGCCACCGCTACACCTCCCAAGCAAGACACGACTTATTCGAGCTCACTTGAAAGATGCTAAGGCTAGAGGTATTTCAAAAATAATTTATAAGCAAGCCCAAGAAGGTTTAAAATAATATAGTTGCATCCATACATAACGAAATAAATTGCAGCGAAAATTTAAATGTGGGCCGACATGGCCAAAACGTAGTGTCTAATAGAGTCCAAATGAAAAATTCGACATAACGTAATATTATCCCAGCCCAATGCATGAAATGTTCATGCCACATCTTCGTACTCTGTAACAGAAAATATAAAAAAAAAACAACGTTTATCAGTATATAAAATACTGAGTAAGTCAATCCCTAACATAGCAATAAAGGGGTTTTATAATTTAATTAATAAAATCATATTTTTACCAATGCACATTTATAAATTTGAAATTTGACCAAATAATAACTATGATTTAATTCGCGTAATTTTAAAGGCACAATTAATTTAAAAATAATTTAAATAGGGCATAGACATGAATTTAGAGCATAAAAATAATTTAATAAACTAATAGATAAATAAAGAACTCAAGTCTTTTAGTTTCCCGTTACGCCACAATTGAGTTTCTCAAGTTTTTCACGATTGCAAGGCAATCTCAACAATATCTCGTATAGCCGATGATCCGGCGGCCACAGCCGTATCCGCCATACCCAGTACTAGTCAGGAGCCTCAGGAAACCCATACGGATACTCCTGAGAGTGTAGGCTCTCATTTCATCACCATTTTGGCATAATTTCATAAGGGGTCACCATTGTCCGTTTTAGGCACGAAGTAAATAGTTAGGAGGGCACCCTGCAGAGCACTCACCCCTAATTAGTGCTCAACCTAGTGTAACGGGAATTTAGAAAATTTAATATTATCTTTCAAAGGGAATTTCGACCGTTGGTTTAGAAATCACAATTTCACCAAATATAGCGTGTGTATCGTCACAGTTCGCGCCTTTTAAGTTTAAAAATTTGTTTTAAGGGCGAACGACTTGAAACTCGCACAGTAGACCAAAATCATCCTAACGAAAAACTTTCTTGTTTTATGTTTTCCGAAATCAGGTGAGGAAACAAGTCGAATTTTATAATCTTTTCAGAAAGCATAATCCGTCAGGATTCCGGTAACAACGCACTATATTTAAAACATGTTTTCGACCTAACAAACAAACTTAAAAAATTATGAAAATTTATGGGCACGTACACGACACAAAATAGAACAGGTTTTATTGAGGCATCTTGTCCGAAAACTTTCCAGATTAGGTCTGTTTCGGGCATCAAATCCCATAAAAAAATCTTTCACTACTTTTTAAAAATCACAGAAAACCAGATCACTTTCGGAGGTACAAACATTAACAAAAACTCACGAAATGTTACAGGAACATTCTTGAGGAAATTATCTATGACTTTCATTTTTATATCAAAGATTAGTTTCGAAGGGATCCATTAGAAAAACGCCATTGAAATCAGACGCGTAAATCTGTGAACTCTTTTCGATTTTGTGAAAAACGCAAAGAATTCCAGATGCAATTCTATGGTTCAAATATTGATTAAAATCCTTGAAATTTTGACACGGCACAGATTAAAGTCTTAAGAACAAAATCTTAGTTTTGAGTTTTTTGTTTTAAGCACTTGAGATAGGAGTTAAGGCGGATTTCAGAAAACGCGCATAGGCGAGGTTTTCGAGACAGATTTTAGTTTTCTTGATTAAATCTTGTATTATGAACGTCTTGACACCACCGAGATTGACACGAAAGGTATCGACTTACTGAGTATGAGTTCTAGGATGTCTCTGGAACGATCGGGGCGCCTATGCTTGCTCCGGGCACGTCCAAATCACTCCGTCACCTTTCCTTCGGTCCCGATTTATGATTTTAAGAATGAAAACCAAAAGTTAGGATCTAGATTCGACTCAAACTATGAAACAAGATTTCAATACTACATCTTACCACCAACCTAGGTCTGACTCCTTCCTCTTCACGTCCTCCTTGCTCGGATTCGTTCGTCAGAAAGGTATCGACTTGAGTATTTTGGAGTTTTCGGGTTGGATGGAGTTGGGAGGGAATGCGAGGGGGTAGATTATGGTGAATTAGGGTCTCAAAGTCTGAATTTAGGGTGTATGGATCGTCCAAAATCCCTTCCTCTCGAAATAAGGCGAGTTTCCAACGTTAAGGTTCGAATTTTGGTAAGAAAATCGCCGAAATAGCGCAGGTTGCTGTTGTCTCTGTAGTGGCGCGGTCCCGACACGTTTTTTGGGCAAAAACGCATGGCGAGCGTGTGGCCTGGTCTGGGTCGTGCGTCCGGACTGGGCCGTGCGATCCCGTCAGGCCTTTTCTCCTCTCTTTTGGGCTTCTATCCTCCTACGTTCTCGGGCTCGATTATTCGGGTCATTCTCGGGTTATAAATTACTATTTTTAATTTATTTCGAACTCGAGATTATCTCGTATTCGAAATCTTGAATTCGTCGACTATTGGTCCCCGTGTAATAACTTATTTAATTAAATTATTTACGGCTTCACGGGTTCTTGGAATTAAAATTTTTTTGATCTTGAATTTAATTCCATTTCTTTTGGGCTCAATCCATGGAATATCTTCTGGCTTCCTTTTCCTCTTTTGTTCCATTTTAAATTTTTGAATTTATCGGCATTTCATTTCCTAGCAATAATTTATTGTAATAAATTATTTTCGTCTTCTCGGAAATGTTTCGACCTTGTTTGGATTAAGACTTTTTATTTTATTCCTTTGGACGCAAATAAAATCCCCAGGTATTACAAGTTCAATAGGTGTCATTTCTTATTCCTAAATCAAAAATCCAAAAATTTCTTTGAGTTCTTCATGCGTATTCACGCCAGATTTCCATTTTGAATTTCTGTACTGATTTGTTGGTTGTTTGATAAATCAGATTTCATATTTGGGATCCTCGTCTCGTGTATATAAATCTGCGTATAAAGATCTTCCAAATCGGATTAGATTTGACTAAGATATGGTAAATTGAAGATTACATGCTTATCCATCATTATTCATACGAAAATCCAAGGATCCGTCTCTTCGATCCTTGTGTCAGCTTGTTTTGAGCGTATTTTCTGTTATTTGGCCTATAAGATTGAAAACTTATGCTTGTGATTGAATGTTTGTTGTTTTAGTCATATTTACTACATAAGATTGTCTGAAGAGCGAAGTGCATGTTATTTTGGTGTTCTTTGTGTGTTCATCAACTTTGGTTGAGTGTTCTTGAGAGAATATATTTTGATCTTTTGGGCTGATTACTGAGGATTATCGGAAGATCGATATTTGTTAGTACAAAACTGTTACAAGGGATTAAGGGTTTGTTACATGGGGAACCAGTTTGTTACAAGGGATTAAGGGTTTGTTACGTGGGGACCAGTTTTGGAGGCTAGGGTTTTCCCAAAACCCAAAATTTGCTTAAGTCTTTTCCCTCTAAATATATTTCTCAAGATAAAAAATTCAATTCCACAAAGTGTGTGAACAAAGCGTGCGAAAGAAGAAAAATCAGAAAATTTTACTAAGTGTTGAGCATTTTCATCTCAGACACTGGCGTGGAAGCCAGGACAACTGCTACAGTAATTCCTTTTCCGGAAGGACCCTGTTCGAGGAAGCAGACCAAGTTCACATCCCATGTAGCAGAATATCCGAAGGATAATTTTGATCAAGAGCTGTCCAAGATTTCCAACATCCGGTCCGAAGCAACTTTGCTCCTACAGCTCGAGCAGACAGATGTCCGGGATCCGGAACCATGACCCGGAAGACCGATCGGATGAAGAATATCATTTTGCTAATATTTTTGTAATAGTATAGTATTAAGATGCCTTAATTTGTCTAAGGCATAAAAACGATAGAAAACCCTAGTTTTGTAAAGTCGGTACATGCGGACGTGTAAGTAGGTACATTTCAGGCATGAAGATGGAACATTTCAGCTGCTAAGATGGTACATCCGCGCCATGCAAGACTTCAATTTTAGTGTCGTGATCCTCCGCGTCGCTAGACCCTGTCTAGCGACATGGCCTGTGTCGCTAGACTCTCGCGACGCGACTTCTCCGGCGAGACAAGTCGCCAATCCGAGCCGTGTCGTGAAACTCCACGTCCCCAGTCTCACGACGCCAGTCGCCAGTCTCACGACGCCAGTAGCTAGTTTCACGACGCCGTCGCCAACCTCCAGCCGCGTCGCCAACCACCTCTAGCGACGCCACTCACATCGCTAGCCTAGCGACGCCGCGTCGTGAGACACCCTCTCACGACGCCACCTTCCTCTAGCGCCACCGTCGTCAAGCCTCCGAACGTGGGTCTCCAGACACCGCCTCACGACGCCGCCCGCATTGCCAACCACCACCTAGCAACGCCTCTCACGTCGCTTGCCACGTCTAGCGACGCGGCTCCTTGCCTAGCGACGCCCAGCACACTTTTTGGTCCTCTTTTCATTTCTTCTCTTGTAATGTTACGTAGGGGCATTGGCACTATATATATGCCTCCCCCTTCATTTGTAAAGATCATCTTTTGTTTGAATGAAGTAAGACTTAGCCTTTGAGCAAGCATCTCCAAAAGATCACCCATTTCCTCCATATGAACCAAGTTCATTTGGACACTTTATATCAACATTGGTGTTGAAGCTTACCATGTTGATTATCAACCAACAATTGAAATTAATGAGGTTGTGAGTGTAACACCTCGGTTTTGGGTCACCCAGGTCGGGATGTCACCGCCACACCTCCCTAGTAAGACACGGTTTCTCCGGCTTACTAAAGAGATGCAAGGCTAGGTATTTCAGTATTTAAAAATATTTAAAACATTTTCAAACAGCCCATACAATATAGTTTCGAAAATATTAATATCATAACGCAGCGGAAAATAGTATCTATAATATTGCAGCGGAAATGTAAATACGACCGACATGGTCAAAACACGGGTTAACAGGCCCGTTTATTCTTATAGTCTAATGCAAGAATTTAAATAATAAGTTTCGCAAAAATATAAGTCCCCCCATGCATGAACGTGCTCATGTCTGTTCCACATACTCTGTAAGGGAAAAGGAAAAATAATGGTTTGGTCAGCACAACTTACTGAGTAAGTTAACACATGCATGATCGTAGGGTTTAAAAGCCATTACTTTAATAATTACATAAAAGCATGATAATAATCATAAATAATTTAATATAATAATATAACCATTTCTCATAATTTAAATCATGGCACTAATCAATACTACATTTAGCATAGTTTAAATAAAAGCCATAATTAATTTAAATAAAGTATTTAATAATTTAAAAAGGGACAATAATTAAACATTTAACTATCCCCATTACACCCAAGATTTAGTATTTCAAGTATTTCACGATTTCATCGCGATATCAACAAGTTTAGCCGGAAACCGGCTGCCGCAGCCGTATCTGCCATACCCAGTACCACTCCGGAGCTTCGGGAAACCCATATGGATTCACGAGAGTGTAGGCCATATATCTCATGCCGTTTTGGCAACATATCTCAAAAATTTCGCGGGGTCACCATCGTCCATAAAGGCACGAAGTGAATCGTTAGGAGGGCACCCTGCAGAGCACTCACCCCCTAATTTTAAAGATCAAGTTTGTAAACGGAATTTCCTAAATTTCAAATTTCATGTATTTATTTCAAAGAGTCTTCTACTCGTTTAAACCTTAAAGGCTAGTTTCACCGTTTCAACAAGATTTCAAGATTTGACTCTGTCAACCACAGTTTACTCTAAAATTCATTTAAAATTGAGTTTAATTTCAAAAACTCTGAAATTTTACCACTGACTCAGAAACATCGAGATGAACAACTTTTGTGTTTTAACTTTTTCAATTCGAGATACCGAAATAGGTCGAATACATCAATTTTCGTCATATCATTAATCTGTCCGAATTTCGTGTACAACAGTTCAAGATTATCAAGATCTACCATAGCAAATCAACTCCAAACTTAATGAAATTTTACAGAGACCTTCTTAAGATATTTATCTACAACTTTCATGTTCGGCTAAAGATCTAAATCAGCTTATAACGAATGTCAAAAACGTTATCAAGATCGGACCTCAGTTCTGTCAAGAAATTCAAGATCCAATTCCAAAGGACGTCCAAGGTCTGCCTCTAGGAGTCTTGAGCCGAAAGGTGTTCAACCGAAGTCGGAAAATCCGGATTCGGGCGAGTGAATCTCGCAACCGGCGAATCTGTCGCTCGGCGTGGTCGTGGCGCGGCTTTTCCCACTTGACCTCGCGGCCACTGCGCGGCACTCGCCTGGACTTCGGTCCGGGCGGGTCGTGCGATCCGTCGTGCCTTTCCTCCTCTCTTTCGGACTTCTATCCCCCTAGGCTCCCGGATTCCGATTTCCGGGGTATCTTCGGGTTTCTATTTCCTCTCTAAATTTTACTCGGGTCTAAATGCATGTTTGGACTCGAATTCTCGAGTTCATTGGTGTCGGGTTTCGGTGTACAATTTATTTATCTTCAATTAATTCTTTTTATTTAAATTCTTTTAATTCGTTTCTAAGTTAAATTTCATTTCTCATTTCCTTATCTTTATTTATTTATTTATTTGCTGAATTTATTTATTTATTGTATTCATTTTATTTATTGTTTATTTATTTAATTATTGTTTTATGTTGCAAAATTCTCGGGTATTACAGTGAGGACAAGACATAGGGGCTTGTTTGCCTTCCATTGTTAAAATCTTGAGTTGGTAGCTTCCATATCCATCTCTTCTTCACCTCCTTGTTTCTTCTTATTTTTCTTGTTTCAAGAATGTATCCTATGATCCTTGGCATTAGTTAGAATTCGGTATCAGAGCCAAAGATAGGATCTTTCTTGAGTTTTAATCCTAAAACAGCAAAAACATCAAAAAATTCGAAAACCCTAAAGTGGACAGAATCTGTTCGGACCTATTCTGGACTTAATAACTTTGAGTTTTGCAAATCTGGGTTTAAATTTGAATTCCTCATGTTGAGTAGATGGATTTGCATATGTGGATCATCAAAATTGGAGTTCATATGACAAAGTTATGATTATTTGAAGTTTTGGTGTTGTTCTTCATCAAACTCGAAATTTTCATCAACTTTGGTTTATGATTCTGAATTTTGGATGTTAATGGACTATGTTATGTGTTAATGATGCAAGGTGATATATGTGTTTAAGTTATCAATTGCAAATTGCATCAAAAATTCCAAAATCAAGAATTTGAGTGTTCATCTTCTACCTCATCATCCACCACCTTGCTTATTCAAACCTTCAAGTTGTTCTTACCAATCTTCATACAAGTTCTTGATCTTGAGGGATTGATCCAAAAATCAGATTTTGTGTAGTGTTTGGGAGACAATTTGACCACATTGAAAAGAGTTAACCGCCCACCACCTTAATTTGTGTAATCACTTGAGTGTTTTGTAGACAAGGTGATATCATCAAAATCTTCATCAAGACACAAAGTCAACAATTGTGGGCTTCATCAAAGAATTGGCCGTCCCAAATCCCATGTCCTCAAACTACACCTTACGTCCCTAAACCCTTGTGTCCCTAAACCCTTGCGTCCCTAAACCCTTGAGTCCCTAAACCTTGCGTCCCTAAACCCTTGCGTCCCTAAACCTTGTGTCCCTAAACCTCCTTTCACGACTAGGACTTCCATATCCCTAAACCCCTTTGTGTCGTGACACCTCCAACCGTCCCTAAGCTACTCTAGCGACAAGGGCAATACTTACGACGGGATCATCTCTCCATTGTCCAATATTGTTCCGAAATTTTTTTCCTAAGTCGGATATACACAGTTGGCACTTGGTTCCTCTGATTTATTTTTTAAATCACGAACACAGAGTTGAAATTTTAATCGGGCAATGTTCGCTCTTAAAATTCTTCTCATAACAAGTGAAACCGAACTGTTGAAATTCCTCCGGAAGAATTTTATCTGTTAATATTGGAGAATACCCTAGAAAATATTTTTATCAAGTACTGATATTGGGAAACCAGTGTGATCATTTCGGGAGTCGAGTGCAGTGAGATCGCTTTTCATAATTCTTAAACTCCACCCCCAAATTTTAACCCTTTGTGAGGATTTTGGAATTTAAAGTGTAAATTGCGATTAATCGCTATAACGCTAAATCCTTGCATTGTGATCACATATATTCAGTACATTAATATATGTAATTATATTCTCTTCATTTTATTTTACTTTAGTCGAGTATAGTAGTGTGGACAACAGTCTTGTTTTCAGCCTCAATCTCAAGCGTGGTTGAAATCTTCACGGAAGCATCGGACCGATAGAGAGAAACAATCGAGAGTGCTTCTTGAGTGATAAATTTTACTGTTGTGCAAGTGCTACTAACATTTTTATATATATATATATATATATATATATATGTTTTGTGTTGATTAGATTGATAGAATGGTAGGAGCATCCAACTCTGAAATTATCAATTTCCTTCAATCCTTGAACCAGAAAATGGAAAGAATTGATAAAAAGGTTGAAGATATAAATAGCAGAGTGGACAGTCAGATAGAAGGCCTGCAAAAGGATCTTGATGAAAGACTCCAGATTCAGGGAAATGCTGTGGAGCAACAGATACATCGAGTAGCATTGAGGCATCAATTAGAAGATATTGGACTACCCAATCCGAATGCTCCACACAACACCCCAGATACAGAACAAAGTGAAATTAATCTTGATGATGATATGGCCGAAGCCGAACAAGTACTTGAGGAACAGTACCATGTGCCTGGGGAACCCCGAGCAAATGTCGGATACAATGCTCCACCACCCCCACCATCAGCAGCACCTCAAGGACCGAGAGCGCAAAGAGGCAGAAGATTTCAGAACAATCAGGATAATGAGGAGCAGGAGATTAAAGGAATCAAACTTGACCTTCCACTGTTCAAAGGAACGCCTGATCCAGCAGAGTTTATCGAATGGAAGGATTCCATTGAATTGGTCTTTGACTGCTATAATTATGCTGAAAGGAAAAAGGTACAGATTGCAGTTTCACAGTTTAAAGACTACACCTTAGCTTGGTGGCAGAAGACCGCGAAGGAAGTAAGGGAACGTGGTTTCAGGCCTATCGAGACTTGGGATGATTTAGTCCGATTAATGCAGCAAAGATTTGTACCACCGTATTACAGGAAAAGCTTGCACCATAAGATGACTACTCTGACTCAGGGAAACAAGACCGTCAACGAGTACTATCAAGAGATGGAAAAGTTGATGACTCGTTGTGGAGTTCAGGAAGATGAGGACATCACAAATGCCAGATTTATGGAAGGGCTGAGGAAAGACATCAGAGATGAAGTTGACTTAAGAGGCTACAATCATACCGAGGATTTGGTACATCTGGAAGCCAAGATTGAGTCACAGCATAAAAACCGGGCACCACGGATCACATTCGGCAACAGTTCATCCGGACAGAGCAAACCTTGGCCTGGGAAGAATTAGACAGGAAAAGAGTGGCCCCGCATTGAAGACAAGCCCAGACCATCTCAACCGAAAGGTTTTGAACTGGCAAAGGAGTTCAAGGTCTACAAGCCGCCTGTACAGAATACACCAGCAGCACGACCGAAAAGAGACATCAAGGATGTCATGTGTTTCAAGTGCCAAAGGAAGGGACACTATGCAAATGAGTTGTCGTAGCCCAAATGGATCCTTTCCAACAATATTGCAATACTTGGATCAAGAAAGGAAGATGGATGGTGGGGCCGAAAGGGGGAGTAGAGAAGATGAACAAGAACGAGGAGAATAAAATAAAAAGGATAACAAAACCTCAATCAAAGGTGACCCGAACTTGCTTAAAGGATGGGACTTAACACACCCGATGAGCCTCCTTCAAGTGCATTGATTGTGCTTCCATTAGAGACGACTTCAAAATCAACAATGGCGTGAGGATTTCCCAAGGGAAATGGACTTCACGAAATTGCCGAGAGCAAGGTGATGCTCTCGGGAGAGAAAATGTGACTTTGAAAATGAAAGATTGTATTTCAAAATGTTCAAAGTGAATGAAAAGGTCTAGGGTTCCCAACATATATAGGAAAACCCAATTCAACAACTGGAAAACATGAATTTAACAACCCTAGAGAGTATTCAACAATTGGGAAATGAAAATACACAAAAATAGGCGTCTACGACGCTAGCCTATACTACGACGTGATCCTCGTTCCGCGTCGTCAGGCGGTTGGCGTCGTAGGGGTTGAGCTTGATGGATTCTGAAGTGGACAACGCTATCCTCAAATGATGACGTGAGCCTTGTTCCACATCGTACGTAGTTTAGCGTCGTAGCTGCTTGCTGTTCCCGAAGAGCGACGTGGGAAGGGTACGACGCTATCCTCGTCTAACGACGTAATCAGGGCTAGCGTCGTAGGGAGTCTGGCGTCGTAACTCTTCAAACTTGAAGAAATTCCGGCCTGTTCATGGTGGGGTCCACTGTCACTGTTCCGGCGTTGACCACGTTGACCGGCGACTTTTCTGGCCAGATTCTGGCAACCTCGCCGGAGCTCCGGCGAACTTTCCGGCGACGGCGACGGTGACTGTGGGGCCCTCTTTTCTGACCTCTTCATGCTAATTTGATCTGTAATTGCATCTTGAGGTCATTCTGCTTCCGGCTTTAGTTCGAGGAGGTGGGACCCAGAGTGATGGGTCCTGGCTCCTTCCAGTATTCTTCAAGCTGGATCAACAACAACATCTTTTCAGCACTCGTGGGTTCAACTTTACCTGTTTCCCGCAACATAAAATATTACACGGAATTAATGAATTTTTTGATCCGGTGTTGGCTTACCGTTACGTCCGGATGTAGGAATTATCAGGCCGTTCGATCCGGCGACCACGCCATCCCCACCCCCTTGGGGAGGTTGATCCATCAACCGATCAGATTCAAGCTCCTCGTCTCGCTCGAATAAAGATAGATCTTCAACATTAAAAGTAGGGTGTATATTATAATGATCAGGCAGTTCTATTGCCGTAGCCCACTTGACCAATTCCAACAATATTGCGATATTTGGATCAAGAAATGGAAATGGGTGGTGAGACCGAGAGATGGGGATGATGAAAAAGCAAGAACAAATCACAAAATGAATAAAATAGTAGCCAAACCTAGGATGAAGGTGACCCGGACTCGATTCAAGGAATAGACTCAACTATCCCGAGCATGCCCCCTCCAAGTGCATCATCCGTGATTCCATTGAAGTGGTTTGAATATTCAAAGGTGTAAGGTTCCACAAGGGAAGGGCTTAGAAAACTGCCGAGAACAAGGTGATGCTCTCGGGAGAGAAATATGACTTTGAACAAGAAAATATGGATTTCAAATGATTCAAAGTGAATTACAAAATGTTAGGATTCCCAATATATAGGGAAACCTCATTCAACAACCAAGACAAGCAAAATAAACAACCCTAGGGATTATTCAACAAACAGGAAAAGAAATTACACAAAAACAGGCGTCTACGACGCTATCCTAACTACGACGTGATCCTCGTTCCGCGTCGTCAGGTGGTTGGCGTCGTAGGGGCTGAACTGGGTGGATTCTGGAGTGGACGATGCTATCCTCATTTACGACGTGATCCTTTTTCCGCGACGTAGAGTTGGGTTAGCGTCGTAGTTGCTTGGCGTCGTAGCTGCTGGCTGTTCCTGAAGGACGACGTGATCCACTACGACGCTATCCTCGCCTATCGACGTAAACATGGTTAGCATCGTAGGGAGTCTGGCGTCGTAGCTGTTCGAAAACTTGAAGTAATTCCGGATTGTTCATGCTGGGGTCCACGGCCACTGTTCCGGCGTTGACCACGTTGAACGGTGGCTTTTCCGGCCAAATTCTGGCACCCTCGCCGGAGCTCCGGCGAACTTTCCGGCGACGACGGCGGCGGCGGCGGCGACAGTGACTGTGGGGCCCTCCTTTCTGACCTCTTCATGCTAATTTGATCTGTAGTTGCATCTGGAGGTCATTCTGCTTCTGGTATCAGTCCGAGGAGGTGGGACCCAGAGTGATGGATCCCGGCTCCTTCCGGTATTCTTCAAGCTGGATCAACAGCAGCATCTTTTCAGCTCTCTTGGGTTCAACGTTATCTGTCTCCTGCAACAGAAAATGATAGACAAAATTAATGAACTTTTTGATCGTTGTTGACTTATCGGTCCATCCAGAATGATAGGAATTATCAGTCCGTTTGATCTGGCGACCATGCCATCCCCACCCCGTAGGGGAGGTTGATCCATCAACCGATCAGATACAAGCTCCTCGTCTCGCTCGAACAAAGATAGATCTGTAACATTAAAAGTGGGGTGAATATTATAGTGATCCGGTAGTTCTATCTTATAAGCATTATCATTAATTTTCTCAAGGTCTCTAAATGACCCTGTTCCACGAGGTGCGAGCTTTTCATGCCTCTGTGCAGGAAATCTTTCCTTGAGCATATGAATCCAAACCCAATCTCCGGGTTTCAAAAGCAGCTTCTTGCGGACCTTGTTAGCCTGTCGGGCGTAATTTTCAGACGCCTTGTGAAGACTTTCACGCACATCTTGATGTAGGTCCCTGATTGCTTTGGCTCTATCCCTGCCATTTAAGTTCATGTGCTCACTACGAGGTAGTGGCAGAAAATCGAGAGGGGTTAGCGGATTAAAGCCATAGACTATCTCAAAGGGTGACATGTGTGTGGCACGATGAATGTGTCGATTATAAGCAAATTCTATATGTGGTAGACATTCATCCCAGCTTTTTGAATTAGTAGAAGTAATGATACGCAAGAGGTTACCCAACACGCGGTTCATTGCTTCTGTTTGTCCATCCGTCTGAGGATGATATGAAGTGGAGAATAAAAGATGTGTACCCATTTCACGCCAAAATCCCTTCCAGAAATAGCTGACAAACTTGGCATCGCGATCAGAGACGATTGACTTTGGTACTCCGTGTAGATGTACCACTTCTCAAAAGAATAACTTCGCAATATGTCTGGCATCGTTTGGTTCGCACATGGGATGAAGTAGGCCATCTTCAAAAATCGATCGACGACCAGAAAGATCGAATCCTTTGCTCTCGCAGTTCGAGGCAAACCAGTATGAAATCCATCGAAATATTGAGCCAGGGTCCTTCTAGCACTGGTAGTGCTTGATATAAGCCATATGGTTTGACGGTGGATTTGGCCCTCAGACAGACCAAACACTTGGCTAAGTAATCAACAACCTGCTTCTTCATGCCAGGCCAGTAGAACCGTTCTACAAGAATCCCCATCGTAGCATCTTTCCCGAAGTGTCCTACGAGGCCGCTTCCGTGTGCCTCTTGGATCAGTAATTCCCTGATTGAACCTCGGGGTATGCATAATCTGTTCTCAAAATACAGGAATCCATCTGTCTGGGAAAATTCCTTGAACCCATTCTTTACAGTCTTTTCAAAAATGTCCTTAAAATCTTCGTCAGTAGCATACTGACTTTTTACATGTTCAAAACCGATGACTCTTGTTGCAGCGAATGTTTGCTAATGCGGTTCTTCTTGAAAGTGCATCCGCTACAACGCTGTCTTTACGCTTCTTATACCGGATCACGTATGGAAAGGCCTCAATGAAGTTGCTCCAACGGGCATGTCTTTTGCTGAGCTGACCTTGCTGACGGATATGCTTCAATGTCTCGTGATCGATATTGATTATAAACTCTCTTCCACGAAGGTAGTGCTGCCATTGTTTCAAGGCCCGAACAATAGCGTACATTTCCTTGTCGTAGGTTGAATAATTCAGCTGTGCTCCACTGAATTTTTCACTGTAGTAGGCTATCGGACGTCCTTCTTGCAGCAGAACTGCTCCCATTCCCGTACCTGATGCATCGTTTTCCATTTCAAATGACAGTTTGAAATTTGGCAATGCAAGAACGGGTGCATGGGTCAGTTTGTCCTTCAGTTCATCGAAAGCCTTCTGTTGATGCATGGGTCAGTTTGTCCTTCAGTTCATCGAAAGCCTTTTGTTGACTCGGCCCCCACTTGAATTGGTTTTCCTTCTTGAGCAACGAAGTGATTGGGGCCGCTATCACACTGAACTGTGGTACGAACCGGCGGAAGAAACCACTCAATCCCAAGAAACTTCGAACTTCATGCACAGAGGTGGGTGGTTTCCAATCTGATATAGCACGGATCTTTGACTCGTCCCCCTTGAGTCCATCCTTCCCAACCACGAATCCCAGAAAAGTGACCTATGGCGCACAGACGTTGCACTTCTCGTAGTTGGCATATAGCTGTACTGATCGGAGTTTGCTCAACACCTGTTGAACATGTAAAACATGGTCGGCAATAGTGCAGTATAAATCAGGATATCGTCAAAATAAACAACAACAAATTTTCCAATAAATTGTCTTAGGGTTTCATTCATCGAACGCATGAACGTAGAAGGTGCATTGGTCAGTCCGAATGGCATGACGAGCCATTCATATAGACCGAATTTGGTCTTGAAGGCGGTCTTCCATTCGTCGCCCGGTTGCATGCGAATCTGATGATATCCGCTCCTAAGGTCAATCTTTGTGAATATGCTAGCTCCTCCCAATTCGTCCAACATGTCGTCTAGTCGAGGAATCAGATGTCGGTACTTGATAGTGATAGCGTTGACTGCACGTCAATCAACACACATCCTCCATTCACCTTTCTTCTTTGGCACAAGTAGGACCGGAACGGCACAAGGCGATAGACTTTCACGGACCCATCCCTTGTCAAGTAATGCCTGGACTTTTCGCTGAACTTCCTTTGTTTCCTCCGGGTTCTTGCGATAAGCTGGCCTATTTGGGATAGAGGCTCCGGGAACAAAATCAATTCTGTGCTCAACGCCCCTTAATGGTGGGAGTCCAGCTGGAACTTCTTCCGAAAAAACATCCTTGTTCCTGTCAAGCATTTCAGAAAAATCCAAAGGCAATTCAGGTGCAGCAGTGATAGTTCTAGAAATGGAATCATCGGGTTTAATATAAGCAAGGAACCAGTGACCTGTAGACTCAGGTTCCATAGTTGCTTACTTGAATTCTGCTTTAGTCAATATCAGACATTGACTTGCGGTAGTCGGACCGCTCGATGATTCCCCAACTTTGGCTTTGGCCCTGGCCTTTGCTTTAAAGTTGGCCTCTTCTTGCGCGATGTTTTCCTTCAATTTCTCTTGATCAAGACGAACAACTTTGACAGATAATAGCTTGAAAAAATAGTCGCGCCGTTCGTGCTTGAAGTACAATACATTTGCTTTACCGCGGTACGTGGCATCCTTATCGAATAACCACGGCCTACCCAAAAGTACGTGACAGGCGTCCATCTGTACAACATCGCATAGGACCTTCTCAGTGTATGTCCCTTTTGTGATTGGAACCCATGCTTGTGGTGTGACCTTTGTTCTGCCATTTTGGTTCATCCACATCAGTTGGTAGGGCTTTGAGTGCTCTTCAGTCGGTAGCTGTAACCTGCGAACAGTGTATAAACTTACTACATTAGTGCAGCTACCGTTATCAACTATGACAGTGGCATTATTGCCTAATATAGTACAACGACAGTGGAACAGATTCTCCCTTTGTTCGTTGTCTGCAGATTCGGGCTCTGTGTCAGCACTCAAGGTTTTCATAGAAACCAAAAGATTCACGTCGTCCTCATCTTCAGGCACGACTTCAGGATTGACCGGTTCTCCTTGATGAAACTCTCGCAATTCAGGATCATCGAATTCAGCTTCAACTTCAGAATCGTAGATCTGAAAAACTCCCGGTTCAATCTCAATTACTGGTCTTTGGTCCTCACCAGTATTGAGGACATCCACTCTCTTTGGTGGATTAGGGTATGTGGTAGCATAGTGACCTTTCTTCCCGCACTTGAAACAAATAATGTCTCTGGCGTCTCGGGCGGGTGGCCTCGGTCCTCTTCCCTGAGCTGGTGCTGGGACTCTGTTCCTTTCTTCCTGATTATAAGCCTTGAAAGCTTGTCCTAAATCATACCCTCTCTGTCGATCCCGACCTTGCTGCTGCTGCGGCTGCTGTTGCGGCTGCCGATAGTTGGGTGGCGGTCGGATCAACCAAGGCTTGTTGGGGTTGTAATTATAATGTCCTGAGGGAGCAGGAGTGGGACAATGGGTTCTGCGCTTCACTTGTGACTCATACCTAATAGCCTTGCGAACCAGGTCAGTAAGGTTGACATAGCCCCTCATTTCCATTTCCTCATGGATGTTGGGTCTCAGGTGCTTGGCTAACCTAGTAAGCGTAATCAATGGGTCCTCATTGATTTGAGCCCTCATCATGAGCATTTCCATCTCACGATAGTACTCTTCTACAGTTTTTGATCTCTGTTGTAGACCCACTAATTTCATATACATGTCTGGCTTATAAGTAGGAGGTACAAAACGATGCTGCATGATATTTAACTAGTGTTCCCAATCGGCGATCTGCGGTTGTCCCTCAGCATAGAGATCTGAACAATACTTCTACCACCAGACTTGAGCGTATTCCTTGAATTCATTTACGGCCAACTGGACTTTCTTGAAGTCGGAGTAGTTGTGGCAGTTGTAGATCATTTCCATCGAATGCCTCCAATCTAGGAACTCATTAGGATCACTCATTCCCTTGAATGTAGGAATGGTGAACTTAATGCTTTTCAGATTGTCAGCGGGTTCTGGTCCTTCATCAAGATCGTCATGATCGTGAGCCGGCTCAAAATGCAGCCTATTTCTTGCTGGTGGTGGTGCATCAGGCTGAGCACCTCTTCGGATAGGAGGAGGAGGTGGCATTGCTAAGTGATCAGCTATAGGAGGTTCGGTTTGATTGGCAGGAGTGGTCCGCAGTGGTGGGTGCAGGCGATGTTTGGCACTGGATCGAGGTCCTAGTCTGCGGTCGAACTCCCCAAACTGTACATCGTGCTCTGCTATAGCCTCCTATGCAGTGGTCATATCAACTTGAGATACTCCGCTAGTACCTTCGGGAGCAACCCTCGGAATAGTTGGTGCCACTGCTGGTGCGACAGGTGGGACATTCTAAGGCGTGGTATTCAGAGGAGTGGTATTCTGGGATGTCGTATTCGGCGGTGATGGAGTAGGAAAGAAGGCCTCTTCCAATCTCTTCTCAACCCGGTTCATCACCATCCTCTGAATCGCCTCGTTCTGGAATTTAACTCGACCTGCAATATCACCAACAACCTCATCAACACGGGCATTGACTTCTTCAACACGTTTACCCAAAAATTCAATATTATTGGAATTAATATTTAAAGATTGTTGTAAGGCGTCGATATCAGTCTTCTTGGCAGTCTCAGCTTTAATGGCAGTAATGTCTCATTGGATGGACCTGAGAATGCTCATCATGGCTTCTTCTTGTCCTGCCATCTCACAGATAGAATTATGTATAGATATAAGAATGTAAGAGAAATATAGACAAAAAAATATGTAAAGTGAACTCCCAGAGTGTATCTCTCACACACAGCATCCTTGGTTCCAAACACCCTGTTGAAATTAAACTGCTCCAATGAATAATCAGATGCACAAGGATAGATAGATATGTGACGCACAACCCAAGATTCAGAGTGGACTGTTCGACTCAATCAATTAAACGCACAGGAGTGTGAGCTTAATGCAGTCTGATCTAAGTTCACATTTTTAAACAAGTATTGCAGGTAATTAACAGTGTATAGGGACTCGGTATGGAAGTGGAAAAATAAAGCTCACAAGAAAAATCACTGTTGGAATAACCCTGATTAGTCAAGCAACTTCTCGGGCTAGGTTTCACAAACTGCCAGTCTCGATATTCACTTTATTGTACAAGAACTTAAGTACTCAAGTGACTTCTCGGGCTAGGTTTCAGTTGTGCCAGTTCGATATTTACTTTATTGTAATCCTCAAACACACACAAAATAATGAATTCCCAATCAACACACGTGATTAATGCTGTTTCTTGATTGCTTGACACGTGGCAGCTTGCAAAAATCAGTGGGAAATTCAAAATTCAAATTCTGGAGACGAGTACAACGCGGAAGGTTGGTTACGATGTGAGACGATAGCGTCGTTGAATGTGCTTGGCGTCGTAGGCCTTGAATTGCTTCTTGGGGATTACGACGTGAGCCTTGGGCTTACGACGTGGAACACCTTTGGCGTCGTAATGTATCGCATCGTAAGTGGTCCAGATTACTCCTTTCCTTTTCTTGATGTTATGATGCTAAGCTTGGCTAGCGTCGTAGAATTGTTTGATGTCGTAAAGGACTGCGTCGTAGATCTTGCCTTAGCTTCTTTTCTTCTTTTTGAGCTACGACGCCAACAATGGTTAGCGTCGTGGAGTGAGGTCCGCGTCGTAGAAGGGTTTGGCGTCGTAGGCCTTGTTTTCTTGTCTTTTCCTTGAAAGTGACCCACTAGCACTCCTCCAACAAACTTGGCAGGCTGGTACAGGATAATTAATTCCCCACAATATGCTCTATACCTTGTAAACACTTGTCTCCCAAGAAACCCTAATAACGTCCTATCTATTACAAATATCTCGATCAAACAGTATGCCCTCAAGAACAAGATGATGTTCTTACAATATTCATCCAAACTCATACAATTACCAAGAACACTTGAACAATATTCCTCATACCCAAACTCACTTAAACCCTAACCCTTGTATCCCAACACTATCCAAACCCTTAAACACCCATTTAACATGGTAAACAATAATCAAATAAGCATGTTAAGCTCACGGAGTGGATAATGAGACTCGAGTAAGATTCAAACAAGAAATTAGGAATGGAAACAAAGCCACTTGTAAATCGAAGCAAAAAACGAGAACAACAAGAACCAATAACACTATTTTTATGGTTTTAGGTTAAATGATGGGAAAATCAAAATAAATTATGGAGAACAATCAAAATCCAATTTGCAAAATGTTGGAAATGGCTCTGATATCAAAATATTTTAAAGTATGCCGTAGCCCACTTGACCGATTCCAACAATATTGCGATATTTGGATCAAGAAATGGAAATGGGTGGTGAGACCGAGAGATGGGGATGATGAAGAAGCAAGAACAAAACACAAAATGAATAAAATGGATAGCCAAACCTAGGATGAAGGTGACCGGGACTCGATTCAAGGAATAGACTCAACTATCCCGAGCATGCCCCCTCCAAGTGCATCATCCATGATTCCACTGAAGTGGTTTGAATCTTCAAAGGTGTAAGTTTCCACAAGGGAAGGGCTTACAAAATTGCCGAGAGCAAGGTGATGCTCTTGGGAGAGAAATATGACTTTGAACAAGAAAATATGGATTTCAAATGATTCAAAGTGAATTACAAAATGTTAGGGATCCTAATATATAGGGAAACCTCATTCAGCAACCAAGACACAAGCAAAATAAACAACCCTAGTGAGTATTCAACAAACAGGAAAAGAAATTACACAAAAACAGGCGTCTACGACGCTATCTTAACTACGACGTGATCCTCGTTCCGCGTCGTCAGGTGGTTGGCGTCGTAGGGGCTGAACTGGGTGGATTCTGAAGTGGACGACGCTATCCTCATTGACGACGTGATCCTTGTTCCGCGACGTAGAGTTGGGTTAGCGTCGTAGTTGCTTGGCGTCGTAGCTGCTGGCTGTTCCTGAAGGACGATGTGATCCACTACGACGCTATCCTCGCCTATTGACGTAAACATGGTTAGCGTCGTAGGGAGTCTGGCGTCGTAGCTCTTCCAAAACTTGAAGTAATTCCGGACTGTTCATACTGGGGTCCATGACCACTGTTCCGACGTTGACCACGTTGACCGGCGGCTTTTCCGGCCAGATTCCGGCCACCTCGCCGAAGCTCCGGCAAACTTTCCGGCGACGGCGACGGCGACGGTGACTGTGGGGCCCTCCTTTCTGACCTCTTCATGCTAATTTGATCTGTAGTTGCATCTGGAGGTCATTCTGCTTCTGATATCAGTCCGAGGAGATGGGACCCAGAGTGATGGGTCCCGGCTCCTTCCGGTATTCTTCAAGCTGGATCAACAGCAACATCTTTTCAGCTCTCTTGGGTTCAACTTTATCTGTCTCCTGCAACAGAAAATGATAGACAGAATTAATGAACTTTTTGATCCGTTGTTGACTTACCGGTCCATCCGGAATGATAGGAATTATGAGTCCGTTTGATCCGGTGACCACGCCATCTATCTTATAGGCATTATCATTAATTTTCTCAAGGACTGTAAATGGCCCTGTTCCGCGAGGTGCGAGCTTTCCATGTCTCTGTGCGGGAAATCTTTCCTTGCACATATGAACCCAAACCCAGTCACCGGGTTTCAAAAGCAGCTTCTTGTGGCCCTTGTTGGCCTGTCGGGCGTAATTTTCAGATGCCTTGTGAAGACTTTCACGCACATCTTGATGTAGGTCTCTGATTGCGTTGGCTCTATCCCTGCCATTAAGTTCATGTGCTCACTACGAGGTAGTGGCAGAAAATCGAGAGGGGTTTGTGGATTAAAGCCATAGACTATCTCAAAGGGTGACATGTGTGTGGCACGATGAATGTGTCGATTATAAGCAAATTCTATATGTGGCAAACATTCATCCCCGCTTTTTGAATTAGTAGAAGTAATGATACACAAGAGGTTACTCAACACGCGGTTCACTGCTTCTGTTTGTCCATCCGTCTGAGGATGATATGAAGTGGAGAATAAAAGCTGTGTGCCCATTTCACGCCAAAATCCCTTCCAGAAATAGCTGACAAATTTGGCATCGCGATCAGAGACGATTGACTATGGTACTCCGTGTAGACGTACCACTTCTCGAAAGAACAATTTCGCAATATGGCTGGCATTGTTTGTCTTCGCACACGGTATAAAGTGGGCCATCTTCGAAAATTGATCGACGACCACAAAAATGGAGTCATTTGCTCTCGCAGTTCGAGGCAAACCCAGTAGGAAATCAATAGAAATATCGAGCCAGGGTCCTTTGGCACTGGCAGTGCTTGATACAAGCCATGTGGTTTGACAGTGGATTTGGCCCTTAGACAGACCAAACACTTGGCTATGTAATCATCAACCCGCTTCTTCATGCCAGGCCAGTAGAACCGTTCCACAAGAATTCCCATGGTTGCATCCTTCCCAAAGTGTCCCATGAGGCTATTTCCATGTGCCGCTTGGATCAACAATTCTCTGATAGATCCCTTCGGAATGCACAACCTGTTCTCGAAATACAAAAATCCATCTGTCTGGGAAAATTCTTTGAACCCATTCTTTACAGTCTTTTCAAAAATGTCCTTAAAGTCCTCGTCAGTAGCATACTATATTTTAACATGTTCAAACCCAATGACCATAGTTGCAGCGAATGTTGCCAATGCAGATCTTTTTGAGAGTGCATCTGCTACAACGTTGTCTTTACCCTTCTTATACCGGATCACGTATGGAAAGGCATCAATGAAAGTGCTCCAACGAGCATGCCTCTTGCTGAGCTGGCCTTGTTGTCGGATATGCTTCAAGGTCTCGTGATCGGTATTGATGATGAATTCTCTACCACGAAGGTAGTGCTGCCATGTCTTCAAGGCCCGAACAATAGCATACAATTCCTTGTCGTATGTTGAGTAGTTCAATTGTGCTCCACTGAACTTCTCACTGTAGTAGGCTATTGGTCTTCCTTCCTGCAGCAAAACTGCTCCCATTCCTGTACCTGACGCATCACTTTCCACTTCAAATGGTAGCTCGAAATTGGGCAGTGCAAGAACAGGTGCATGGGTCAGTTTGTCCTTTAGCTCGTCAAATGCTTTCTGTTGACTCGGCCCCCGCGTAAATTGATTCTCCTTCTTAAGCAACGAAGTGATTGGGGCCGTTATCACACTGAACTGTGGCACGAATAGTCTGAAGAATCCACTCAAACTTAAGAAACTGCGAACTTCATGCACAGAGGTGGGTGGTTTCCAGTCTGATATTGCTCGTAGAAAAGTGACCTCTGGCACACTTCGTCCACTTTAAGACCATCCTTTCCAACCACGAATCCTAGAAAAGTGACCTCTGACACACAGAAGATGCACTTCTCGTAGTTGGTGTACAGTTGCACTGATCTGAGCTTGCTTAATACCTGTTGAACGTGCGAAACATGATCGGCATTAGTGCAACTATAGATCGGGATGTCATCGAAATAAACAACAACAAATTTTCCAATAAATTGTCTTAGAGTTTCATTCATCAAACGCATGAACGTAGAAGGTGCATTGGTCAGCCCGAATGGCATGACAAGCCATTCATATAGACCGAATTTGGTCTAGAAGGCGGTATTCCATTCGTCGCCCGGTTGCATGCGAATATGATGATATCCGCTCCTAAAATCAATCTTCGTGAATATGCTAGCTCCTCCCAATTCGTCCAACATGTCGTCCAGTCTGGCGATTGGATGACGGTATTTGATGGTGATAGCGTTGACTGCACGACAATCAACACACACCCTCCATTCACCGTTCTTTTTCGGCACAAGTAGGACTGGGACGGCACAAGGCCATAGACTCTCACGGACCCATCCCTTGTCAAGTAATGCTTGAACTTGTCGCTGAACTTCCTTTGTTTTCTCCGGGTTCATGCGATAAGCTGGTCTGTTTGGGATGGAGGCTCCGGGAACAAAATCGATTCGATGTTCAACGCCTCTTAATGGGGGGAGTCCGACTGGGACTTCTTTCGGAAAAACATCTTTATTCCTGTCAAGCATTTCAGAAAATTCCAAAGGCATTTCAGGTGCAGCAGTGATAGTTCTAGAAATGGAATCATCAGGCTTAATATAAGCAAGGAAACAGTGACCTGTAGATTCAGGTTCCATTGCGGCTTGCTTGAACTCAGCTTTGGTCAATATCAGACATTGACTGGCTGTGTTGGATGATTCACCGATCTTTGGCCTTTGCTTTAAAGTTAGCCTCTTCTTGAGCGATGTTTTCCTTTAATTTCTCTTGATCAAGACGAACAGCTTTGACAGATAATGGCTTGAATAAATAGTCGCGTTGTTCGTGCTTGAAGTACAGTACATTTGCTTTACCGTGGTACGTGGCATCCTTATCGAATAACCACGGCCTACCCAAAAGTACGTGACAGGCGTCCATCGGTACAACATCGCATAGGACCCAGTGTATGTCCCTTTTGCGATCGGAACCCATGCTTATTGTGTGACCTTTGTTCTGCCACTTTGGTTCATCCACATAAGTTGGTAGGGCTTTGAGTGCTCCTCAGTCGGTAGCTGTAACCTGCGAACAGTGTATAAACTTACTACATTAGTGCAGCTACCGTTATCAACTATGACAGTGGCATTATTGCGTAATATAGTACCACGACAGTGGAAAATATTCTCCCTTTTTTCGTTGTCTGTAGGTTCGGGCTCTCTGTCAGCACTCAAGGTTCTCATAGCAACCAAAAGATTCACGTCGTCCTCATCTTCAGGCACGACTTCAGGATAGACCGGTTCTCCTTGATGAAACTCTCGCAGTTTCGGATCATCGAATTCAGCTTCATCTTCAAAATCGTAGATCTGAAAAACTCCCGGTTCAATCTCAATTACTGGGCTTTGGTCCTCACCAGTATTGAGGACAGCCACTCTCTTCGGTGGATTAGGGCATGTGGTAGCATAGTGACCTTTCTTCCCGCACTTGAAACAAATAATGTCTCTGGTGTCTCTGGCGGGTGGCCTCGGTTCTCTTCCCTGAGCTGGTGCTGGGACTCTGTTCATCTCTTCCTGATTATAAGCCTTGAAAGCTTGTCCCAAATCATATCCTCTTTGCCGATCCCGACCCTGTTGTGGCTGCGGCTGCTGTTGCGGCTGCCGATAATTAGGTGGTGGTCGTATCAACCAAGGCTTGTTGGGATTGTAATTATAATGTCCTGAGGGAGCAGGAGTGGGATGATGGGTTCTGCGCTTCACTTGTGCCTCATACCTAATAGTCTTGCGAACCAGGTCAGTAAGGTTGACATAGCCCCTCATTTCCATTTCCTCATGGATGTCGGGTCTCAGGTGCTTGGCGAACCTCGTAAGCGTAATTAATGGGTCCTCATTAATTTGAGCCCTCATCATGAGCATTTCCATCTCACGATAGTACACTTCTACAGTTTTTGATCCCTGTTGTAGGCCCACTAATTTCATATACATGTCTGGCTTATAAGTAGCAGGTATAAAACGATGTTGCATGATATTTAACAAGTGTTCCCAATCGGCGATCTGCGGTTGTCCCTCAGCATAGAGATCTGAACAATACTTCTTCCACCAGACTTGCGCGTATTCTTTGAATTCAGTTACGGCCAACTGGACTTTCTTGAAGTCGGAGTAGTTGTGGCAGTTGTAGATCATTTCCATCGAATGCCTCCAATCAAGAAACTCATTAGGATCACTAGTTCCCTTGAATGTAGGAATGGTGAACTTAATGCTTTTCAGATTGTCATCGGGTTGTGGTCCTTCATCAAGATCGTCATGATCGTCAGTCGGCTCAAAATGTAGCCTATGTCTTGCGGGTGGTGGTGCATCAGGCTGAGCACCTCTTCTGATAGGAGGAGGAGGTAGCATTGCTAAGTGATCAGCTACAGGAGGTTTGGTTTGATTGGTAGGAGTGGCCCGCAGTGGTGGGTGCAGACGATGTCTGGCACTGGATCGAGGTCTTAGTCTGCGGTCGAACTCCTCAAACTGTACATCGTGCTCTGCTATAGCCTCCTCTGCAGTGGTCATATCAGCTTGAGATACTCCGCTAGTTCCTTCGGGTGCAACCTTCGGAACAGTTGGTGCCGCTGCGGGTACGACAGGTTGGACATCCTGAGGCGTGGTATTCGGAGGAGTGGTATTCTGGGATGTCGTATTCGGAGGTGATGGAGTAGGAAAGAAGGCCTCTTCCAATCTCTGCTCAACCCGGTTCTTGACCATCTCTGAATCGCCTCGTTCTGGAATTTAACTCGACCTGCAATATCACCAACAACCTCATCAACACGGGCATTGACTTCTTCGACACGTTTACCCACAACTTCAATATTTTTGGAATTAATATTTAAAGATTGATGTAATGCGTCGATATCAGTCTTCTTGGCGGTTTCAGCTTTGATGGCAGTAATGTCCCCTTGGATGGATCTGAGAATGCTCATCATGGCGTCTTCTTGTCCTGCCATCTCACAGATAAAAATTATGTATAGATACAAGAGAATCAGAAAGATATAGACAGAAATTTGTAGAGTGAACTCGCAGAGTTTCTCTCTCACACACAACTTCCTTGGTTCCAAACACCCTGCTGAAATTAACCTGCTCCAATGAGTAATCAGATGCACAAGGACAAATAGATATGTGACGCACAACACAAAATTCAGAATGGACTGTTCAACTCAATCAATTAAACACACATGAGTGTGTGCTGAATGCAGTCTGATCTACGTTCACAGTTTTAAACAAGTATTGCAGGTAATGAACAGTGTATATGGACCCGATATGGAAGTGGAAAAATAGAGCTCACAAGAAAAATCACTCTTGGAATAACCCTGATTACTCAAGCAACTTCTCGGGCTAGGTTTCACAAACTGCCAGTCTCGATATTCACTTTATTGTATAAGTACTCAAGTGACTTCTCGGGCTAGGTTTCAGTTGTGCCAGTCCGATATTTACTTTAGTGTAATCCTCATGCACACACAAAATAATGAATTCCCAATCACACACGTGATTAATGTTGTTTCTTGATTGCTTGACACGTGGCAGCTTGCAAAAACCAGTGGGAAATTCAAAATTTGAATTCTGGGGACGAGTACGACGTGGAAGGTCGACTACGACGTGAGACGATAGCGTCGTAGTGTAAGCTTGGCGTCGTCTGCCTTGAATTGCTTCTTGGGGATTACAACGTGAGCCTTGGGCTTACGACGTGCAAGACCTTTGGCGTCGTAAAGTATCGCGTCGTAAGTGGTCCAGATTAGTCCTTTCATTTTCTTGATGTTACGATGCTAAGCTTGGCTAGCGTCGTAGAATTGTTTGGCGTCGTAAAGGACTGCATCGTAGATCTTGCCTTAGCTTCTTTTCTTCTTTTGAGTTACGACGCCAACAGTGGTTAGCATCGTGGAGTGAGGTCCGCGTTGTAGGAGGGTTTGGCGTCGTAGACCTTGCTTTCTTGTCCTTTCCATAAAAGTGACCCACTAGCACTCCTCCAACAAAATTGGTAGGCTGGGACAGGATAATTAATTCCCCACATTATGCCTTCGTACGACGTAACACTTGTTCCCCAAGAAACCCTAATAACTAACCTATCTGTTACAAATTTTGATCAAACTGTAACATCAAGAACACACTTGGTGATCATACATGTTCTTATTATATTCAAAATTCACAATAACACTCGAATAATATTCCTCAATCCCAAAACTCACTCAAACCCAATCCTAGGTACCCCAACACTATCCAAACCCTTAAACACCCATTTAACAATATAAGCAATAATCAATAGGCATATAAAGCTCACGGAATGGATGAGAGTATAATAGGGATGGTTTTAAACAAGAAATATGGAGGAATAATAAGAACACATAAATCCGAGACCAAAACCGAGAACAAGATATTTTAAGGGTTTTTAGCTTTAATGGTGGAAAAATCAAAATAAAATACGGAGAAAGTTATAAATCCAATTTGCAAAATGTTGAAAGTGGCTCTGATACCAAAATATTATTATGACGTAGCCCAAATGGATCCTTTCCAACAATATTGCATTACTTGGATTTAGAAATGAAGATGGATGGTGGGGCCGAGAGGGGGAGTAGAGAAGATGAACAAGAACGAGGAGAATAAAATAAAAAGGATAACAAAATCTCAATCAAAGGTGACCCGAACTTTCTTAAAGGATGGGACTTAACACACCCGATGAGCCTCCTTCAAGTGCATTGATTGTGCTTCCATTGGAGACGGCATCAAATCAACAATGGCGTGAGGATTTCCCAAGGGAAATGGACTTCACGAAATTGCCGAGAGCAAGGTGATGCTCTCTCGAGAGAAAATGTGACTTTGAAAATGAAAGATTGTATTTCAAAATGTTCAAAGTGAATGACAAGGTCTACGGTTCCCAACATATATAGGAAAACCCAATTCAACTACTGGAAAACATTAATTTAACAACCCTAGAGAGTATTCAGCAATTGGCAAATGAAAATACACAAAAATAGGCGTCTACGACGCTAGCCTATACTACGACGTGATCTCTTCCGCGTCGTCAGACGGTTGGCATCGTAGGGGTTGAGCTTGATGGATTCTGAAGTGGACGATGCTATTCTCAAATGACGACGTGAGCCTTGTTCCGCGTCGTAGGTAGTTTAACTTCGTAGCTGCTTGCTGTTCCCGAAGAGCGACGTGGGAAGGGTACAACGCTATCCTCATCTAACGACGTAATCAGGGCTAGCGTCGTAGGGAGTCTGGTGTCGTAACTCTTCAAACTTGAAGAAATTCCGGTCTGTTCATGCTAGGGTCCACTATCACTGTTCCGGCATTGACCACGTTGACCGGCGACTTTTCCGGCCAAATTCCGGCCAGATTCCGGCAACCTCGCCGGAGCTCCGGCGAATTTTCCGGCAATGGCGACGACGGCGACGACGACGGTGACTGTGGGGCCCTCCTTTCTGACCTCTTTATGCTAATTTGATATGTAATTGCATCTTAAGGTCATTCTGCTTCCGTCTTTAGTTCGAGGAGGTGGGACCCAGAGTGATGGGTCCTGGCTCCTTCCGTTTCAAGCTGGATCAACAGCAGCATCTTTTCAGCACTCGTGGTTCAACTTTACCTGTTTCTTGCAATAGAAAATGCTACACGGAATTAATGAACTTTTTGATCCGGTGTTGACTTACCGGTCCGTCCGTAATGATAGGAATTATTAGGCCGTTCGATCCGGCGACCACTCCATGAGTGTCCCTTTACCAAAAGGGTTGCTATGTTGGAAAGTGGTCATCTGAAGATCATTGAATCAGATGAAGAATGATCGGATGAGGAAGAGCAAGAGGAAATTGCTCCAATAAAAATTGAGGAAGTCATTGGTGACCACGAAGTAGTCCAGGAAACAGAAGAAAGAGTTTTAACCACATTCATAGCAATGCGAGCATTAAATGCAGAGAAAGTTGAACAGCCACCACCTGACGAACAGCGTGAAAATTTATTTCATTGTCATTGTGATTTAAACGGTAATTTGGCTTCTGTAATTGTAGACAATGGTAGCTGCACTAACGTTGTTAGTACATATACTATTCGCAGGTTAGGGCTACCCACTAAAGATCACCCGAAGCCATACCAACTACATTGGATGAATGACAATGGGATTCTAAAGGTGAAACAACAAGCCAATGTTCCCATCAAAATTGGCTCATATTCGGAAAAATTTTGGTGTGATGTCGTACTGATGACGGCCTGCCACATTTTGTTGGGAAGGCCTTGGTTGTATGATAACGACGTCACATACAAGGGCAAAGAAAATTCTTTGAGTTTTAAATTTTGTAATAAATTGTACACTGTTAAACCTCTCCCGATCAAAACTGTAAAAATTGATCAAGAAAGATTGCGGGAGAACATGCGCAAAGAAGAAGCCGCACACAAGGCGAAGCAAAAGGGGAAAGCAAAAATTTCTAGACTAGAAATTTCAGACAAAAGCTCAGAACCATGCCTTTTGCTGACGAAGAATGAATTCAATCAAGCAATGCAGCAAGATAATCCAACAGGTCACTGTTTCTTAGCCTATTATAAACCTGTTGAATTTATTTATAAAACTTGCAATGCTGCACCTGAATTTCCTAATAATTTTTCCAGGATGCTGGAGAGAATAAAGATGTATTTCCCGAAGAAGTACCGGCAGGACTACCACCCCTTCGTGGTATCGAACATCAGATTGACTTTGTACCGTGTGCTTCTATCCCAAACGGACCAGCATACCGGATGACTCCGGAAGAGACTAAGAAAATTCAGTCTCAAGTACAGAAATTGCTTGATAAAGGATGGGTGCGCGAAAGTTTATCTCCATGCGCGGTACCAGTACTATTAGTCCCGAAGAAAGACGGTTCCTGGTGCATGTGCGTCGACTGCAGAGCCGTTAATGGTATTACTGTCAAGTACCGACACCCCATCCCACGCCTTGATGACATGCTTGACGAGCTTGGTCATGCAAACATTTTCTCGAAGATTGATCTTCGAAGCGGTTGCCATCAAATCCGAATGAAACCTGGAGATGATTGGAAAACAGCTTTCAAGACCAAATTCGGACTCTACGAATGGCTTGTTATGCCATTTGGACTAACCAACGCACCGTCAACTTTTATGCATCTCATGAATGAGACCTTGCGCCCTTTCATTAATAAATTTGGTGTCGTTTATTTTGATGATATTTTAATTTACAGTGCAAACGAACCTGATTATGTATCTCATGTTCAACAGGTAATTAACAGGTTGCGGGAAGTGAAGTTGTACGCTAATCTGAGAAAGTGTACGTTCCACGCAACAGAGCTGAATTTTCTGGATTTCATTGTTGGACAGGGAGGACTGAAAGTAGATGAGCAGAAAGTGAAGGCAATTTCTGATTGGCCACATTGAAAACAGTTCATGAGGTTCGTCAGTTCTTAGGACTCTGCGGATTTTTCCGACGTTTTGTTCCGCAGTTCAGTGTCATTGCTGCGCCCCTCACGGCGCTACTTAAAATGGATCTTCTTTTTAAGTAGGGGCCAACGGAACAGAAGGCGTTCGCTGAGTTGAAGGAGAAATTGACACATGCTTCGGTATTAGCCTTGCCGAATTTTGATCTTCCATTTGAAATTGAATGCGATGCATCCGGGACGGGAATGGGAGCAGTGTTAATTCAAGAAGGTCGTCCGATAGCTCATCACATCGAGAAGTCTTCTGGAGCTTCATTGAACTATTCAACATATGATAAGGAGTTGTTTGCTGTGGTAAGAGCTTTAAGAGTTTGGCAGCATTACCTTCGGGGTCGAGAGTTCGTCATCAACACAGACCATGAAACTCTGAAGCACATTCATGGACAAGGTCAGTTAAGCAAGCGGCATGCACGATGGAGTCAATTTATCGAAGGATTTCCCTATCTAATCAGATACAAAAAGGGAAAGGACAACGTGGACGCAGATTCCTTGTCACGCAGAGCAACATTGGCTGCCATGGCGATGACACATTTGTTGGGATTTGAGCATATAAAAACTTTGTATGCTACTGATCCAGATTTTGAGGAAGTGTACCGACAGACTGAGGTACACTCATTCAAGGAGTTCTCCAGACTGGATGGTTTTCTCCACCGGGAAAATCAGCTGTGTATTCCACGAGGTTCTATCAGGGAATTACTGATTCAGGAAGCGCATAATCGTCAAATGATGGGACACTTCGGCAAGAATGCCACGACTGAAATCTTAGCTGAAAAATTCTATTGGCCTCGACTGAGGAAGCAAGTCGAGGAGTTTTCTCAAAGTGCATCGTTTGCGCCGTAGCCCACTTGACCAATTCCAACAATATTGCGATATTTGGATCAAGAAATGGAAATGGGTGGTGAGACCGAGAGATGGGGATGATGAAGAAGCAAGAACAAAACACAAAATGAATAAAATGGATAGCCAAACCTAGTATGAAGGTGACCCGGACTCGATTCAAGGAATAGAATCAACTATCCCGAGCATGCCCCCTCCAAGTGCATCATCCATGATTCCATTGAAGTGGTTTGAATCTTCAATGGTGTAAGGTTCCACACGGGAAGGGCTTACAAAATTGCCGAGAGCAAGGTGATGATGAATTTCAAATGATTCAAAGTGAATTACAAAATGTTAGGGTTCCCAATATATAGGGAAACCTCATTCAACAACCAAGACAAGCAAAATAAACAACCCTAGGGAGTTTTCAACAAACAGGAATAGAAATTACACAAAAACAGGCTTCTACGACGCTATCCTAACTACGACGTGATCCTCGTTCCACGTCGTCAGGTGGTTGGCGTCGTAGGGGTTGAACTGGGTGGATTCTGGAGTGGACGACGCTATCCTCATTGGCGACGTGATCCTTGTTCCGCGACGTAGAGTTGGGTTAGCGTCGTAGTTGCTTGTAGTCATAGCTGCTGGCTGTTCCTGAAGGATGACGTGATCCACTACGACGCTATCCTCGCCTATCAACGTAAACATGGTTAGCGTCGTAGGGAGTCTGGCGTCGTAGCTCTTCCAAAACTTGAAGTAATTCCAGACTGTTCATGCTGGGGTCCACGACCAATGTTCCAGCTTTGACAACGTTGACCGGCGGCTTTTCCGGTCAGATTCCGGCAACCTCGCCGGAGCTCCGGTGAACTTTCCGGCGGCGGCGGCGGCGACAGTGACAGTGGGGCCCTCCTTTCTGACCTCTTCATGCTAATTTGATCTGTAGTTGCATCTGGAGGTCCTTCTGCTTCTGGTATTAGTCCGAGGAGGTGGGACCCAGAGTGATGGGTCCCGGCTCCTTCTGGTATTCTTCAAGCTGGATCAACAGCAGCATCTTTTCAGCTCTCTTGGGTTCAACTTTATCTTTCTCATGCAACAGAAACCGATAGACAGAATTAATGAACTTTTTGTTCCGTTGTTGACTTACCGGTCCATCCGGAATGATAGGAATTATCAGTCCGTTTAATCCGGCGACCACGCCATCCCCACCCCCTTGGGGAGGTTAATCCATCAACCGATCAAATTCAAGCTCCTCGTCTCGCTCGAACAAAGATAGATCTGCAACATTAAAAGTGGGGTGAATATTATAGTGATCAGGGAGTTCTATCTTATAAGCATTATCATTAATTCTCTCAAGGACTCTAAATGGCCCTGTTCCACGAGGTGCGAGCTTTCCATGCCTCTGTGCAGGAAATCTTTCCTTGCGCATATGAACCCAAACCCAATCTCCGGGTTTCAAAAGCAGCTTCTTGCGGCCCTTGTTAGCCTGTCGGGCGTAATTTTCGGACGCCTTGTGAAGAATTTCACGCACATCTTGATGTAGGTCCCTGATTGCTTTGGCTCTATCCCTGCCATTTAAGTTCATGTGCTCACTACAAGGTAGTGGCAGAAAATCGAGAGGGGTTAGCGGATTAAAGCCATAGGCTACCTCAAAGGGTGACATGTGTGTGGCACGATGAATGTGTCGATTATAAGCAAATTCTATATGTGGTAGACATTCATCCCAGCTTTTTGAATTAGTAGAAGTAATGATACGCAAGAGGTTACCCAACACGCGGTTCACTACTTCTGTTTGTCCATCCGTCTGAGGATGATACGAAGTGGAGAATAAAAGCTGTGTACCCATTTCATGCCAAAATCCCTTCCAAAAATAGCTGACAAACTTAGCATCGCGATCAGAGACGATTGACTTTGGTACTCCGTGTAGACGTACCACTTCTCGAAAGAATAACTTCGCAATATAACTGGCATCGTTTGCTTTCGCACATGGGATAAAGTGGGCCATCTTCGAAAATGGATCGACGACCACAAAAATCGAATCCTTTGCTCTCGCAGTTCAAGGCAAACCCAGTACGAAATCCATCAAAATATCGAGCCAGGGTCCTTCTGGCACTGGTAGTGCTTGATATAAGCCATGTGGTTTGACGGTGGATTTGGCCCTCAGACAGACCAAACACTTGGCTATGTAATCAACAACCTGCTTCTTCATGCCATGCCAGTAGAACCGTTCTACAAGAATCCCCATCGTAGCATCTTTCCCGAAGTGTCCCATGAGGCCGCTTCCATGTGCCTCTTGGATCAATAATTCCCTGATTGAACCTCGGGGTATGCATAACCTGTTTCAAAATACAGGAATCCATCTGTCTAGGAAAATTCCTTGAACCCATTCTTTACAGTCTTTTCAAAAATGTCCATAAAATCTTCGTCAGTAGCATACTGACTTTTTACATGTTCAAAACCGATGACTCTTGTTGCAGCGAATGTTGCTAATGTGTTTCTTCTTGAAAGTGCATCCGCTACAACGTTGTCTTTACCCTTTTTATACCGGATCACGTATGGAAAGGCCCGAACAATAGCGTACCGTTCCTTGTCGGAGGTTGAATAATTCAGCAGTGCTCCACTGAATTTTTCACTGTTGTAGGCTATCGGACGTCCTTCTTGCAGCAGAACTGCTCCCATTCCCGTACCTGACGCATCGCTTTCCATTTCAAATGGCAGTTCAAAATTTGGCAATGCAAGAACGGGTGCATGGGTCAGTTTGTCCTTCAGTTCATCGAAAGCCTTCTGTTGACTCGGCCCCCACTTGAATTGGTTTTCCTTCTTGAGCAACGAAGTGATTGGGGCCACTATCACACTGAACTGTGGTACGAACCCGCGGAAGAAACCACTCAATCCCAAGAAACTTCGAACTTCATGACAGAGGTCGATGGTTTCCAATCTGATATAGCGCGGATCTTTGACTCGTCCACCTTGAGTACATCCTTCCCAACCACGAATCCCAGAAAAGTGACCTCTGGCGCACAGAAGTTGCACTTCTCATAGTTGGCATATAGCTGTACTGATCGGAGTTTGCTCAACACCTGTTGAACATGTAAAACATGGTCGGCAATAGTGCAGCTATAAATCAGGATATCGTCAAAATAAACAACAAAAAATTTCCAATAAATTGTCTTAGGGTTTCATTCATCAAACGCATGAACGTAGAAGATGCATTGGTCAGTCCGAATGGCATGATGAGCCATTCATATAGACCGAATTTGGTCTTGAAGGTGGTCTTCCATTAGTCGCCCGGTTGCATGCGAATAAGATGATATCCTCTCCTAAGGTCAATCTTTGTGAATATGCTAGCTCCTCCCAATTCGTCCAACATGTCGTCCAGTCGAGGAATCGGATGTCGGTACTTGATAGTGATAGCGTGGACTGCACGGCAATCAACACACATCCTCCATTCACCATTCTTCTTTGGCACAAGTAGGACCGGAGCGGCACAAGGCGATAGAATTTCACGGACCCATCCCTTGTCAAGTAATGCCTGAACTTGTCGCTGAACTTCCTTTGTTTCCTCCGGGTTAATGCGATAAGCTGGCCTATTTGGGATGGAGGCTCTGGGAACAAAATCAGTTCTGCGCTTAACGCCCCTTAATGGTGGGAGTCCAGCTGGAGCTTCTTCCGGAAAAACATCCTTGTTCCTGTCAAGCATTTCAGAAAAATCCAAAGGCAAATTCAGGTGCAGCAGTGATAGTCCTAGAAATGGAATCATCGGGTTTAATATAAGCAATGAAACAGTGACCTGTAGGCTCAGGTTCCATAGCAGCGTGCTTGAACTCTGCTTTAGTCAATATCAGACATTGACTTGCGGTAGCCGGACCGCTCGATGATTCCCCAACTTTGGCTTTGCCCCTGGCCTTTGCTTTAAAGTTAGCCTCTTCTTGCGCGATGTTTTCCTTCAATTTCTCTTGATCAAGACGAACAGCTTTGACAGATAATGGCTTGAATAAATAGTCGCGCCGTTCGTGCTTGAAGTACAGTACATTTGCTTTACCGCGTGTAATACCCTTAAAAGTCATTATATTGATAATATTTTAAATTATATTATTTCTTAAATTGAATTGGAAATAGAGTAATATTTTCCCGTATAAAGATTATGTGAAAGAGAATAAATTATTTTCCTTGGGAAAAATAATTTAATTAATAGAGAAATATATTTCTCAAGGGAAAATATTGAATGATGTATAATTATTTCCCAAATGGAAAATAATAGAAATAGGTATTGATAAATAGACTATTTTCATTTAAGAATCTGTAAAGTATTCTATTTGATAAAAGTATTAGTTAGGCATTATTTTTCTAACAAGATTTATAACCAGTTTAGTCAATTTTATTATTTAACATAAAATCACCCATATTACGGTGGTAGTAATATTAGACTCATGATCCATTGATTTTAAGCTCGAACCTTATTATCTACAATACATATATTTTCTAAATAGAAAATATAAATGAGTCAATGAACCGAAACAGCTAAATTGAGAGAATTATGCAATGGACCAATTCAGCTCACATATATGTATAGCTAGAGCTGATAAATACAATGGCTACTTAGCAGATAAATAAACGTTTCTACCCTATATAAAATAATATGACTATAAGGGATTTTGAAATAAAACACCAATCAATAGGGTATTGCTAGTCACGTAAATTAGTATGGAGACAACCATTTGATATCAAATTTGGGAAGTATAATATAAAATAATAATAATAATAATAATAATGAGAGACAATTTCAATTACACATACAAGTGCACATTACGTGAGGGTAGGAAATAAATTGACTATGTTCCTAACACATTCTGGATAACTACTCAACGGATAAACAAAAAGGAACAAAATGATTATAGCTGTAAACGGGTGGGGTGTCGTGGGGCACTAAGAAATGAGCTTAGTCATCCCATAGCTTTGCTGTGTAATCCCGTAGCTGTGCTTAGTCATCTACAGTAGACCACCTTGTAAGCCCAAATAATGCGTAGAATGAAGAGTTGACCTCAGTCTAAAATTATGAAACAATCAGTAGTGTAGAGAGCAGTGCGAGATGTGGTAGAGTACGAGGAGAAATACTCGCAGGCATACATCTTGTAGTTTTTAATAAGCGATCGTTCGAAAAAAAATTGTAAGTAGATTTTTATTCTGCGGGTTTTGATCCCAAAATATTTTTGCATGTTTAAATCGATTTGTGTTTTAATAATTTTAGGGTTTATTCATGCAATTGTTTTATGCAGAGGTAATGTCCCATTATGTTTTTAAATATTTTTGGGCTAGGCCATGCATGTGAAAAATGAAATTTTCAGTCTATGGCATGTGAATTATTGAGTTATTATTACGCGAGATATACCCAGATGTGGATATCGTCGTGAGTTATTTCATGGGCTATCCAAGGGATCCCTATGAAGAGGATTTTGTTTGGGCCAAGGGTCTCACAATCAGTTTTCTAGATGCAAGGTAGGGCCAGCCTTGTATACCATAGTTTGACTTCGGTCACTATGTGAGCATGTTAGGTCCTATGAGATACCCCGGGTGTAGGCATCATAGTCGAGCTACATGTGGATTGATCAGTTTAACGGTTTGACATGCCATTTACTGTTTCAGTAATATTTTAATTATTTTTGTATCCAAGGGATAAAAAATTACTTGCTCAGCCGGTGTGCTGATTACCCTATTTATTTTCCCATCCAGGATTGGATATGCATGGACCACATTAGAAGTCACGGGCACGGGCTTGGGAACTACTACCACTTTTGCTTTTGCGATCAGTTAGTTTAAAACTTTTGTAAAGAAAATATGTTTCGGGGACGGCGACCCTTAGCCGTCATATTTTGCTAAAATCTGTTATATTATAAGTTAGTTTTTAAACTTTTATCATAATGTAAATGAAATTTGTTTTGGGGACGACGGGCCTTAGTCGTCGAAAATCTACTACTTTTGTAATAAAGTATATTTTTATTAAACTTTAAATTATTTAAAGTATGTTTATATCCAGATTTTAAATTAGCCCTAGCACTTTCTAATTAAGTAAGCCAAGGCAAGGCCAAAGCAAGCTTAAATATATATGTCTAAATTAAGCAAGATTTTAAGTCAAATTAATTTTTTTTAGTCTAAATTGCATTAGAATTTTTTTAAATATATATGTCTCTTTTAATTAAAGAAAATCTTGGGGATGGGACACAATGCACTTGGATTAGGCACAATCTGTACTGTGTTTATTGGGTTAATAATTATATGGAATTTTTGAAATGTTCGATGGCAGCTAATATTAACGCTAGGATTCGAGCGACTGTTCCTGATCTTGTCGGTGAAGTGATAAGGCTGAATGAACGACAGAGGCAATACCTTGAGAAAATTGAGAAAAGTGAAAAGGAAGTTGAAAGGCAGCGGGAGCGTGTTATTACCGTAGTAAAATCACAGGTAGCCGGTAAGCAGTCTCTTCGTAGGAAGCTAGAAACCGAAGAGGATGTAAGAAGAGGGGTGGAGAGAGAAAACGCTAGTTTGAAAGCAAGGATTTCCCAACTGGAAGCAGAGTAAGCTGAAACTAAAAATCAGTTAGCCATCAGTATACAAGCTCAAGGTAGTCTGAATACTAAAAAAGAAGATGATGCTGCAAGGATAGCCCTCTTGGATTGTCAAGTGAAGAGACAGGAACGAGACTTGATGGCAATGCGGAATGAGATACGGTATCTCCGTACTCACTGGAGACCCAGGACTCGCCAGCCTGCCAATGTTTGTACAACTATGGAAAATTATTACATTCCAGCTACTTCAAGTAATCCGGACAACTTTGTCGATGTGCCTATGGATCCTACTAGTCAGGCAAGGCCATCCAGAATAATTTGGGGTGATCGCATAGATGATTCGGAGGAAGAAGAGGAGGAGGAAGAGGAAGAGGAAGAGGAGGAAGACCCGATAGAGGAAGAAGAGGAGCCGGTAGTACGCCACCGTAGTCGTAGTCCCCGTTAGGCCTTTATAGCGCGGCCATATGTATTAGGATAACCCAATTTTCCTAGAAGCTAAAATATAGTGTAAATTATTAATCGTTGTAACTTTTGCTGTAAAATAATAACTTTTGTTGTAACTTTTGTTGTAACTATAGTGTAAAATATAGTCTGTATTGTATTTTTGGTTATTTATATTATTATCCAAGTTTATTTATTTATTTATTTGTTTATTTATTTTCTGAATACTAAGTATTATTTAAGTATCCTATTCAGATGACCTATCAAATGGAAAAAGGAAAGGAAGTAATGGATGAAAGGACCCAAATGGAAGCCGAGATCAAGGACCTGAATTGCCATTTAATACTGGAAAGAGACTTTATAAGGTGGAAGAATGAGGAGATTGCTCGAAAGGACAATGAGATAAGGGAGCTCAAGAGTATGATAACTTATTTTGAAAGAATGTCCCTAGAGCAGGAAATACAACTTGACTCTCTTCGTGCTAGGAATGAAGTTTTGGTCCAGGAAAAGAAATATCCAAATAAGAGACTTGAACCAGCACCTTGCATCGAATGTGGATGGGAGCATTTAACATGGCGCTGCCCTAATTATGGAGAATGCTTCAGGTGTGGGAAGAAGGGACATACCATCAAGAACTGTCGTACTAAAAAAGTTTATGACTAGAAAAAAAAAATAAATAGAAGAAGTCGTTAGAAAACCTTATTGTACTTGTATGTATAGTCTATAGGTTATGAAGCTTGACTAGATATATGTCAGTCTGGGCAGGGTAGATGTATTAGACTGACGAATTTTGATGTGCTTTCCTTTTATAATGTAATAAATATATTATTAGTAAGTTAATGGTAATCTACATAATATTATTGGTAAAGTTTGTTTTACGTAAGAAATGTATAATTTAATTGATAGCCTATCCCTATTTTATATATATATATATATTAAATAAATATCTAGTCTATAGCTAATTAAACAATGGTTTCATGTATTTATTCAGTTATGATAAATTAAGTAGTACTACCGTTAGTTTGAAAATTCATATGAAAATTGTCGTCCCTACAATAATAACAACAATATATATATATATGTATGTATATATATAGATAAAATGGACTGGGTTGCAACTTTAATTATCTGGAGTATCAATCGACTCCTTTTTGGAACTGTTGGGTGTATAAAAAAAAAAGCATGATATCAAAATTCAAAAAGTTAGAATTACACTAGCTGGACGTGTAACTTTTCTGAAATTGATACATGCATATATATATATATATATATAGATATACATATATATCTTTTTATTATCTAACTAATTAACTTATTTACAGACATTGCGTAGAAACGTTAAAGTTGACGTTAACACTAACGGGACCATGGCTGATAGTAACGAACGTCAGCAACAAATCGAACAATTGCTCCTCACTATCGGAACGGCTGTACGAAGGCAAGTGGAAAGAGATAATCAGCAAGAAGAAGGACAAGTAGACTACATTGAACTTGTTAATAAGTTTCAGCCACCTAAATATGCCGGACAGGAGGATCCAGCCAAGCTCGAAGGTTGGATAGAATCCTTCGAGAAACTACTTGAAGCTGTAGAATGTCCGGAAGACCGCAAAGTGGGCGTGGCTACTTTCTTCCTAATTGGAGGTGCAAATACTTGGTGGAGATCTCAGGAGAACCGCCAAGTTACTTGGGAAGAGTTTCAAAAGAGCTTAAAGGAACAATTTTACCCACTTAGCCTCAAGAATGCTAAGTACGGAGAGTTTGTTAATCTTCAACAAGGTAGCAGGTCGGTTCAGGAATATTATGCTAAATTTACTGAACTACTGAGATTTGCCCCAGATTTGGTAGCAACTGATCAGACCAAGGCCCAAAAATTTGAACTCGGACTCAATAAGTACATCCGAAAGGCTTTTGGAGGAAAGCAATTCACAAGTCTTCAAAAAGTATATAATCGAGCAATAACTGTCGAGATGGTAGAAGGACCAGATAATAAGGGAGAAACCTCAAAGCTGACTCCACATGATAAGGGAAAAAGAAAGTTTGAAGAAACAAAAGATAACCGCTATATTACAAGAAGGAATTTCCAGAGAAATAATAAAAACAACAGGGTACCACTTATTAACCGAAATGGAGAGCCAATACCAAGCCCATGTAATAAATGTAATAAAAGGCATGCGACCAGGCAATGCCCTCAAGGCACCGAATGTTATCGTTGTGGGTTAAAAGCACATATGGCAATGGATTGTCGTGTAAGGCTTGAACCTACCCGCCTACGGCAGATTTGCGAAAGGAAGATTATTGTCCTCAGATACCCCAGAATGATAGGAGAATTCCAGGGCAACGACCAGCATTTGCAGCCAATCAGGGACCACCTAACCGGAACCCGCATAACCCACAAGGACCCCAGGGAAGATTGAACGTGGTTAACCAGGCGGACCTTCAGAACGCGGGAGATGCCATTGAAGGTATTTTTAGAATTAAAAATTTTAAAGTGCGTGTCCTATTTGATTCCGGGGCTACTTGTTCATTCATATCTCGTAGAAGATTGCCCGAGTTGGGACTCGATAAACCCCAGGATATAGATTTAGGAATTTCTTTACCTAATGGCGCAAGTATTAATTGCTCAAGACGTTATGAAAAAATTCCTATTCGTATCTGCGAAGTCGACTTTCCCGCCAATCTCGTAGAATTTGAATTGCGAGATTTTGATGTTATCTTGGGAATGGATTGGCTTACACAATACCAAGCTAACATCAATTGTGCTCTCCAAAAGATAACTCTATATGGGGTTGATAGGAGACGAGTATCCTTTTATGCGGAGCCAAAGAAGCCAATCGCTAAAATTATATCGGCCCTGTAGCTAGAAACACTAATAAGAAAAAGGGAATCTCCTTTATGTTTGTTATTTGAGGGATATACAAGCAGGCGATGTAAAAATAAATGATATACCAGTAGCTCGAGAGTATCCCGATGTATTCCCTGCAGATATTCCAGGAATGCCACCGGAACGTGAGATAGAGTTCACGATCGACTTAACTCCAGGTACAGAGCCTGTATCAAAAGCTCCATAACGAATGCCCCAGCTGAGATGAAAGAATTAAAAGAACAACTTGATGATCTTTTAGAAAAAGGGTATATACGTCCCAGTACATCTCCATGGGGAGCACCTGTACTGTTTGTTCGAAAGAAAGACGGTGGAATGCGACTCTGTGTGGATTACAGAGGTCTGAACCAAGTAACTGTGATGAATAAATACCCGCTACCCCGAATTGATGACTTATTTGACCAACATAAAGGAGCTAAAGTTTTTTCAAAGATTGATTTGAGATCCGGATACCACCAGCTTAGGATAGCTGAGCAAGACGTCCCAAAGACCGCGTTTAGAACCCGGTATGGACATTTCGAATTTGCCGTGATGTCGTTCGGTCTGACCAATGCTCCAGCAGTGTTCATGGCCCTTATGAACAACGTGTTCCGACAACTATTAGACAAATGTGTAGTTGTCTTCATTGATGACATATTAATCTACTCAAAGAATGAGAAGGAACAAGAAAAACATCTACACCAAGTGTTACAAATACTACGGACCCATCAGTTGTATGCAAAACTGTCTAAGTGCGAATTTTGGTTAAGCAAGGTTGCATTCCTCGGTCATATTGTCTCGGCCGATGGAATCTCTGTAGACCCTGCTAAAGTAGCAGCAGCGAAGGATTGGCCTGTACCAACCTCGCAAACTGAAATAAGAAGTTTCCTCGGTTTAGCAGGCTACTATAGAAGATTCGTCAAAGATTTCTCAAAAATTGTGAGACCACTGACGAAGAATTTGAAGAAAGGATCAAAGGTCACATGGACACCTGAATGCGAAACGGCCTTCCAGACATTAAAGGAAAGACTAACCACGGCACCAGTCCTAACCTTACCCAACGAAAAAGATGATTTTGAAATTTACATTGACGCTTCTAAATTTGGACTAGGATGCGTGTTGATGCGGAATGGAAAGGTCATAGCATATGCTTCTCGACAATTAAGGCCAAATGAGGAGAATTATCCAACTCATCATCTGGAATTAGCTGCAGTTGTGTTCGCTCTGAAAATATGGAGGCATTATTTGTATGGGCGAAAATGTCAGATATACACAGACCACAAAAGTCTAAAATATATCTATACTCAGAAAGAACTCAACATGCGCCAGAGGCGATGGTTAGAGCTAATGAAGGATTACGACTTAGGCATCACATATCATGAAGGAAAAGCCAATAAAGTGGCTGATGCACTAAGTAGAAAAGAAAAACATCTGAGTAATATAAGGATCCTACCGCCCGAATTGTATATAGAGTTTGCTCGATTAAACATTGAGATGGTCTACCCAGGTACACCCACTCAACTAATCAATGCCATCACAATTCGACCAACCATTTTTGATGAAATCCGAGAAGGACAGACCAATGATGTCAAATTAGAAAGAATCAAAGCAAAGATAGCTCAAGGTGAAGCTAAGGATTTCCATATCCACGAAGATGGCAGTATTCGATTTAAAGGTCGATGGTGCGTACCAAAGGCATGCGAGGATCTCAAGCGGCGTATTCTCGAAGAAGGACACGAAACTCCTTATTCTATGCACCCTGGAGAAGACAAATTGTATAAAGACTTGAGAATAACCTTTTGGTGGCCTAGAATGAAACGAGAGGTGGCAGAATTCGTGGAAAAATGTCTAACCTGTCAAAAAGTCAAAGCTGAGCGATAGAAACCCCTTGGATTAGTAAAACCACTTGAAATCCCTGAATGGAAATGGGATAGCATTTCCATGGATTTTGTCTCAGGATTGCCAAAAACACTCAAAGGGAACGACAAGATATGGGTGATCGTCGATCGCTTAACGAAAGCGGCTATATTCATACCCATGAAAGAAACCTGGAGTATGGATCAACTAGCTAAAGCTTACATCGAGAATGTCGTACGAAGACATGGAATTCCTCAAGATATCGTGTCAGATCGAGATCGTCGATTCGTCTCGAATTTCTGGACTAAGTTACAAGAAGCCTTCGGTACTAAGATAAAAATGAGTACAGCATTTCACCCTACAACAGATGGCCAAACAGAGCGAACAATCCAAACTCTTGAAGATATGCTTAGAGCTTGTGCTTTGGAGTTCAAAGGAAATTGGGAAAATCACCTACCACTGGTAGAGTTCAGCTACAACAATAGTTATCATACCAGTATTGGTATGGCTCCATTTGAAGCACTCTACGGTAGAAAGTGTCGAAGTCCACTCTGTTGGACTATAGGTGAGAATCCAATTCCAGTTGGACCACAACTAATTGAGGAGACAACAAAAGTCGTTGAGAAGATTCAAGTCAAGCTAAAAGCCGCCCAGGATCAACAAAAGACATACGCTGATAAGAAAAGGCGAGAAGGCGAATACGAAATAGGCGATAAGGTATTGTTAAAAGTCTCACCAATGAAAGGCGTACTAAGATTTGGTAAAAGAGGTAAGCTAAGTCCACGTTATATAGGACCATTCGACATCATTGCCAAAGTTGGTACATTAGCATATCGATTGGACTTGCCAGATGAATTGACTCGAGTTCATGACGTATTTCATGTATCACAACTTAAGAAATACCATCATGACCTTAAAAGAGTAATTCAACCAGAGGTTATTGAATTAGATGACGATCTAACTTATGAGGAGAGAGCAATCAGGATCTTAGACACGAAAGAGTGAGTCACGAGGCGCCAAGTCATTCGTATGGTCAAAGTACAATGGTCAAACCATGACGAGAATGACGCCACGTGGGAAACTGAAGCAGAAATACAAGCCAAATATCCTGAGTTATTTCCTGAAGCATTGGGAACATAGCTGTGAAAACAAGTACAGACGGATTTCATAGCCCTAGAAAGAATAAGGTAAGAAATGTTTTAATTCTGTGCAAACCTTACCTTATTTTAGTTTGCAATAGTCTTATGAGTAAACTTCGAGGACGAAGTTTGTTTTAAGGAGGGTAGATTGTAATACCCTTAAAAGTCATTATATTGATAATATTTTAAATTATATTATTTCTTAAATTGAATTGGAAATAGAGTAATATTTTCCTGTATAAAGATTATGTGAAAGAGAATAAATTATTTTCCTTGGGAAAAATAATTTAATTAATAGAGAAATATATTTCTCAAGGGAAAATATTGAATGATGTATAATTATTTCCCAAATGGAAAATAATAGAAATAGGTATTGATAAATAGACTATTTTCATTTAAGAATCTGTAAAGTATTCTATTTGATAAAAGTATTAGTTAGCATTATTTTTTTAACAAGATTTATAACCAGTTTAGTCAATTTTATTATTTAACATAAAATCACCCATATTACGGTGGTAGTAATATTAGACTCATGATCCATAGATTTTAAGCTCGAACCTTATTATCTACAATACATATATTTTCTAAATAGAAAATATAAATGAGTCAATGAACCGAAACAGCTAAATTGAGAGAATTATGCAATGGACCAATTCAGCTCACATATATGTATAGCTAGAGCTGATAAATACAATGGCTACTTAGCAGATAAATAAACGTTTCTACCCTATATAAAATAATATGACTATAAGGGATTTTGAAATAAAACACCAATCAATAGGGTATTGCTAGTCACGTAAATTAGTATGGAGACAACCATTTGATATCAAATTTGGGAAGTATAATATAAAATAATAATAATAATAATAATAATAATAATAATAATAATAATAATAATAATAATGAGAGACAATTTCAATTACACATACAAGTGCACATTACGTGAGGGTAGGAAATAAATTGACTATGTTGCTAACACATTCTGGATAACTACTCAACGGATAAACAAAAAGGAACAAAATGATTATAGCTGTAAATGGGTGGGGTGTCGTGGGGCACTAAGAAATGAGCTTAGTCATCCCATAGCTTTGCTGTGTAATCCCGTAGCTGTGCTTAGTCATCTACAGTAGACCACCTTGTAAGCCCAAATAATGCGTAGAATGAAGAGTTGACCTCAGTCTAAAATTATGAAACAATCAGTAGTGTAGAGAGCAGTGCGAGATGTGGTAGAGTACGAGGAGAAATACTCGCAGGCATACATCTTCTAGTTTTTAATAAGCGATCGTCCGAAAAAAAATTGTAAGTAGATTTTTATTCTGCGGGTTTTGATCCCAAAATATTTTTGCATGTTTAAATCGATTTGTGTTTTAATAATTTTAGGGTTTATTCATGCAATTGTTTTATGCAGAGGTAATGTCCCATTATGTGTTTAAATATTTTTGGGCTATGCCATGCATGTGAAAAATGAAATTTTCAGTGTATGGCATGTGAATTATTGAGTTATTATTACGCGAGATATACCCAGATGTGGATATCGTCGTGAGTTATTTCATGGGCTATCCAAGGGATCCCTATGAAGAGGATTGTGTTTGGGCCAAGGGTCTCACAATCAGTTTTCTAGATGCAAGGTAGGGCCAGCCTTGTATACCATAGTTTGACTTCGGTCACTATGTGAGCATGTTAGGTCCTATGAGATACCCCGGGTGTAGGCATCATAGTCGAGCTACATGTGGATTGATCAGTTTAACGGTTTGACATGCTATTTACTGTTTCAGTAATATTTTAATTATTTTTGTATCCAAGGGATAAAAATTTACTTGATAAGCCGGTGTGCTGATTACCCTATTTATATTCCCATCCAGGATTGGATATGCATGGACCACATTAGAAGTCACGGGCATGGGCTTGGGAACTACTACCACTTTTGCTTTTGCGATCAGTTAGTTTAAAACTTTTGTAAAGAAAATATGTTGCGGGGACAGCGACCCTTAGCCGTCATATTTTGCTAAAATCTGTTATATTATAAGTTAGTTTTTAAACTTTTATCATAATGTAAATGAAATTTGTTTTGGGGACGGCGGGCCTTAGTCGTCGAAAATCTACTACTTTTGTAATAAAGTATATTTTTATTAAACTTTAAATTATTTAAAGTATGTTTATATCCAGATTTTAAATTAGCCTTAGCACTTTCTAATTAAGTAAGCCAAGGCAAGGCCAAAGCAAGCTTAATTGGGAGTGTGGCGGTAACAACCCTGGATTTCCCATTGGTATCTTCCGCTGTAATTTTAAGTGGGAAAACGGGGGTGTTACACCGCGGTACCTGGCATCCTTATCGAATAACCACGGCCTACCCAAAAGTACGTTACAAGCATCCATCAGTACAACATCGCATAGGACCTTCTAAGCGTATGTCCCTTTTGTGATTGGAACCCATGCTTGTTGTGTGACCTTTGTTCTGCCACTTTGGTTCATCCACATCAGTTGGTAAGGCTTTGAGTGCTCTTCAGTTGGTAGTTGTAACATGCGAACAGTGTATAAACATACTACATTAGTGCAGCTACCGTTATCAACTATGACAGTGGCATTATTGCCAAATATAGTACAACGACAGTGGAAATGATTCTCCCTTTGTTCGTTGTCTGCAGATTCGGGCTCTCTGTCAGCACTCAAGGTTCTCATAGCAACCAAAAGATTCACGTCGTCCTCATCTTCAGGCACGACTTCAGGATTGACCGGTTCTCCTTGATGAAACTCTCGCAATTCAAGATCATCGAATTCAGCTTCATCTTCAGAATCGAAGATCTGAAAAACTCCCGGTTCAATCTCAATTACTGGTCTTTGGTCCTCACCAGTATTGAGGACAGCCACTCTCTTTGGTGGATTAGGGCATGTGGTAGCATTGTGACCTTTCTTCCCGCACTTGAAACAAATAATGTCTCTGGCGTCTCTGGCGGGTGGCCTCGGTTGTCTTCCCTGAGCTGGTGCTGTGACTCTGTTCCTTTTCTTCCTGATTATAAGCCTTGAAAGCTTGTCCTAAATCATACCCTCTCTGTCGATCCCGAACTTGCTGCAGCTGCGGCTGCTGTTGCGGCTGCCGATAGTTGGGTGGCGGTCGGATCAACCATGGCTTGTTGGGATTGTAATTATAATGTCCTGAGGGAGCAGGAGTGGGACGATGGGTTCTGCGCTTCACTTGTGACTCATACCTAATAGCCTTGCGAACCAGGTCAGTAAGGTTGACATAGCCCCTCATTTCCATTTCCTCATGGATTTCGGGTCTTAGGTGTTTGGCGAACTTGGTAAGCGTAATCAATGGGTCCTCGTTGATTTGAGCCCTCATCATGAGCATTTCCATTTCACAATAGTACTCTTCTACAGTTTTTGATCCCTGTTGTAGACCCACTAATTTCAAATACATGTCTGGCTTAAAAGTAGGAGGTACAAAACGATGCTGCATGATATTTAACAAGTGTTCCCAATCGGCGATCTGCGGTTGTCCCTCAGCATAGAGATCTGAACAATACTTCTCCCACCAGACTTGAGCGCATTACTTGAATTCATTTACGACCAACTGGACTTTCTTGAAGTCGGAGTAGTTGTGGCAGTTGTAGATCATTTCAATCGAATGGCTCCAATCAAGAAACTCATTAGGATCACTCGTTCCCTTGAATGTAGGAATGGTGAACTTAATGCTTTTTAGATTGTCATCGGGTTGTGGTCCTTCAGCACGATCGTCATGATCGTCAGCCGGCTCAAAATGCAGCCTGTGTCTTGCTGGTGGTGGTGCATCAGGCTGAGCACCTCTTCTGATAGGAGGAGGAGGTGGCATTGCTAAGTGATCAGCTACAGGAGGTTCGGTTTGATTGGCAGGAGTGGTCCGCAGTGGTGGGTGCAGATGATGTCTGGCACTGGATCGAGGTCCTAGTCTGCGGTCGAACTCGCCAAACTGTACATCGTGCTCTACTATAGCCTCCTCTGCAGTGGACATATCAGCTTGAGATACTCCGCTAGTACCTCCGGGTGCAACCCTCGGAACAGTTGGTGCCACTGCTGGTGCGACAGGTGGGACATTCTGAGGCGTGGTATTCGGAGGAGTGGTATTCTGGGATGTCGTATTCGGCAGTGATAGAGTAGGAAAGAAGGCCTCTTCCAATCTCTGCTCAACCCGGTTCATGACCATCCTCTGAATCGCCTCGTTCTGGAATTTAACTCGACCTGCAATATCACCAACAACATCATCAACACGGGCATTAACTTCTTCGACACGTTTACCCACAACTTCAATATTATTGGAATTAATGTTTAAAGATTGTTGTAAGGCGTCGATATCAGTCTTCTTGGCGGTTTCAGCTTTAATGGCAATAATGTCTCCTTGGATGGACCTGAGAATGCTCATCATGGCTTCTTCTTGTCCTGCCATCTCACAGATAGAATTATGTATAGATATAAGAAAGTCAGAGAAATATAGACAAAAAAGTATGTAAAGTGAACTCCCAGAGTGTATCTCTCACACACAGCTTCCTTGGTTCCAAACACCCTGCTGAAATTAACCTGCTCCAATGAAAAATCAGATGCACAAGGATGGATAGATATGTGACGCACAGCCCAAGATTCAGAATGGACTGTTCGACTCAATCAATTAAATGCGCAGGAGTGTGAGCTTAATGCAGTCTGATCTATGTTCACAGTTTTAAACAAGTATTTCAGGTAATGAACAGTGTATAGGGACCCGGTATGGAAGTGGAAAAATAAAGCTCACAAGAAAAATCACTCTTGGAATAACCCTGATTACTCAAGCAACTTCTCGGGCTAGGTTTCACAAACCGCCAGTCTCGATATTCACTTTATTGTACAAGAACTCAAGTACTCAAGTGATTTCTCGGGCTAGGTTTCAGTTGTGCCAGTCCGATATTTACTTTATTTTAATCCTCAAGCACGCACAAAATAATGAATTCCCAATCACACACGTGATTAATGGTGTTTCTTGATTGCTTGACACGTGGCAGCTTGCAAAAATCAGTGGGAAATTCAAAATTTGAATTCTGGGGACGAGTACGACGCAGAAGGCCGACTACGACGTGAGACGATAGTGTCGTAGTGTAAGCTTGGCGTCGTAGACCTTGGCGTCGTCTGCCTTGAATTGCTTCTTTGGGATTACAACGTGAGCCTTGGGCTTATGACGTGCAACACCTTTGGCGTCGTAATGTATCGCGTCGTAAGTGGTCCAGATTAGTCCTTTCCTTTTCTTGATGTTACGACGCTAAGCTTGGCTAGCGTCGTAGAATTGTTTGGCGTCGTAAAGGACTGCATCGTAGATCTTGCCTTAGCTTCTTTTCTTCTTTTGAGTTACGACGCCAACAGTGGTTAGCATCGTGGAGTGAGGTCCGCGTCGTAGGAGGGTTTGGCGTCGTAGACCTTGCTTTCTTGTCCTTTCCATGAAAGTGACCCACTAGCACTCCTCCAACAAACTTGGCAGGCTGGGACCGGATAATTAATTCCCCACATTATGCCTTCGTACAACGTAACACTTGTTCCCCAAGAAACCCTAATAACTAACCTATCTGTTACAAATTTCGATCAAACTGTAACATAAAGAACACACTTGGTGATCATACATGTTCTTATTATATTCAAAATTCACAATAACACTCGAATAATATTCCTCAATCCCAAAACTCACTCAAATCCAATCCTAGGTACCCCAACACTATCCAAACCCTTAAACACCCATTTAACAATGTAAACAATAATCAAATAGGCATATAAAGCTCACGGAATGGATGAGAGATATAATAGGGATGGTTTTAAACAAGAAATATGGAGGAATAATAAGAACACATAAATCCGAGACCAAAACCGAGAACAAGATATTTTTAGGGTTTTTAGCTTTAATGGTGGAAAAATCAAAATAAAATACGGAGAAAGTTCTAAATCCAATTTGCAAAATGTTGAAAGTGGCTCTGATACCAAAATATTATGACGTAGCCCAAATGGATCCTTTCCAACAATATTGCAATACTTGGATTTAGAAATGAAGATGGATGGTGGGGCCGAGAGGGGGAGTAGAGAAGATGAACAAGAACGAGGAGAATAAAATAAAAAGGATAACAAAACCTCAATCAAAGGTGACCCGAACTTGCTTAAAGGATGGGACTTAACACACCCGATGAGCCTCCTTCAAGTGCATTGATTGTGCTTCCATTGGAGACGGCTTCAAATCAACAATGGCGTGAGGATTTCCCAAGGGAAATGGACTTCACGAAATTGCCGAGAGCAAGGTGACGCTCTCGGGAGAGAAAATGTGACTTTGAAAATGAAAGATTGTATTTCAAAATGTTCAAAGTGAATGACAAGGTCTACGGTTACCAACATATATAGGAAAACCCAATTCAACAACTGGAAAACATTAATTTAACAACCCTAGAGAGTATTCAGCAATTGGGAAATGAAAATACACAAAATAGGCGTCTACGACGCTAGCCTATACTACGACGTGATCTCTTCCGCGTCGTCAGGCGGTTGGCATCGTAGGGGTTGAGCTTGATGGATTCTGAAGTGGACGACGCTATTCTGAAATGATGACGTGAGCCTTGTTCCGCGTCGTAGGTAGTTTAGCGTCGTAGCTGCTTGATGTTCCCAAAGAGCGACGTGGGAAGGGTACGACGCTATCCTCGTCTAACGACGTAATCAGGGCTAGCGTCGTAGGGAGTCTGGCGTCGTAACTCTTCAAACTTGAAGAAATTCCGGTTTGTTCATGCTAGGGTCCACTATCACTGTTCTGGCGTTGACCACGTTGACCGGCGACTTTTCCGGCCAAATTCCGGCAACCTCGCCGGAGCTCCGGCGAACTTTCCGGCAATGGCGACGGCGGCGACGGCGACAGTGACTGTGGGGCCCTCCTTTCTGACCTCTTTATGCTAATTTGATATGTAATTGCATCTCGAGGTCATTCTGCTTCCGGCTTTAGTTCGAGGAGGTGGGACCCAGAGTGATGGGTCCTAGCTCCTTCCGGTTCAAGCTAGATCAACAGCAGCATCTTTTCAGCACTCGTGGTTCAACTTTACCTGTTTCTTGCAACAGAAAATACTACACGGAATTAATGAACTTTTTGATCCGGTGTTGACTTACCGGTCCGTCCGGAATGGTAGGAATTATCAGGCTGTTCGATCCGGCGACCACGCCATGAGTGTCCCTTTACCAAAAGGGTTGCTGTGTTGGAAAGTGGTCATCTGAAGATCATTGAATCAGATGAAGAAGGATCAGATGAGGAAGAGGAAGAGGAAATTGCTCCAATAAAAATTGAGGAAGTCAGTGGTGACCACGAAGTAGTCGAGGAAACAGAAGAAAGAGTTTTAACCACATTCATAGCAATGCGAGCGTTAAATGCAGATAAAGTTGAACAGCCACCACCTGACGAACAGCGTGAAAATTTATTTCATTGTCATTGTGATTTAAACGTTAATTTGGCTTCTGTAATTGTAGACAATGGTAGCTGCACTAACGATGTTAGTACATATACTATTCGCAGGTTAGGGCTACCCACTGAAGATCACCCGAAGCCATACCAACTACATTGGATGAATGACAATGGGATTCTAAAGGTGACACAACGAGCCAATGTTCCCATCAAAATTGGCTCATATTCGGAAAAAGTTTGGTGTGATGTCGTACCGATGACGGCCTGCCACATTTTGTTGGGAAGGCCTTGGTTGTATGATAACGACGTCACATACAAGGGCAAAGAAAATTCTTTGAGTTTTAAATTTTGTAATAAATTGTACACTGTTAAACCTCTCCCGATCAAAACTGTAAAAATTGATCAAGAAAGATTGCGGGAGAACATGCGCAAAGAAGAAGCCGCTGTAACACCCCGGTTTTTGGTCACCCAGGTCGGGATGTCACCGCCACACCTCTCTAGCAAGACACGGTTTCTCCGAGCTCACTAAAGAGATGCAAGGCTATGGTTTTTCAGAATTTAGAAATATTCAAACAGCCCATTCATATATAATTTTAAAATAATACATCAAGTTGCAGCGGAAAATAATATTTACATAAGTATAATGCAGCGGAATTTAAATATAGCCAACACGGCCAGAATACGGGTTAAACAGGCCCGTTCATGCAATTTCTAGTCTAACGTATCATTTACAAATAAAGCATTTCCCCAAAATTCCCATGAATGCATATGATGATGCATATTCTTCGGCTCTGAAAGAAACAGGGAAAAAAAAACGGTTTTGGTCAGCACTACGTGCTGAGTAAGTTAACACATACAAGATTATGAGGTTTCAAAGCCTTTATTGAAATTTAATGAAAACATGTGCATAATTTAACAATTCATGTAATCGCATAATTTAGAAGACATGGATTCATAAGGTCAGCAATATAGCTTGCAACGTAATTAAATAAGTTGCCATAAATTTAACAGCACAATTTAATACAGATTAAATTTGGAATTCTCGCAACTCCTCGTTTCATATCTTTTACAGATCACCACCGCTAGGGCTCTTATGTCCGCCAGCCTTACGCCTGGGCTCTTATGTCCACAGGTATCATGGTCGATCCAGATCTTTTAGTTAGAGTTAATCCGTCCGCTAGCCATACGATCACTGTTTCGCTAGGGCTCTTACGTCAACCTAGACATACACTTGGGCTCTTATGTCCCAAGCCGCAGAGAACATTGACAGTATCTAGCTTAGTCATAACCCACAACATTTTAATCTTCTCGTTTCGTGTATCGTATTTCAAAAAAATTTCTATTCGTTTCAACCTCAAAGGTTAATTTCACCGTTTCAACAAGAGTTCAAGTTTTGACTCGGTCAACCACAGTTTACTCTAAAATTCGTCTAAAATCAGATTTAATTTCAAAAATTCCGAAATTTCATGTCTGACTCCGAAACGTCGAGATCTACAACTTTCGTGTTTTAACTTTTTCAATCCGAGATACCTAAATAGGTCAAAAACACTAATTTTCACAGAAGTACTGTTCTGTCCGAATTTCATATAACTCAGTTTAAAGATTTCGAATTCTACCATAGCAATTCAACTCCAAATTTAATGAAATTTTACAGAGATCATCTTAAGACAATTATCTACAACTTTCATGTTCGGCTAAAGATCTAATTCGGCCTAGAACCATAGTCAAAAACGTCAACAAGTTCGCCCCTATGTTCTGTCCAGTTTCAAGATTCGATTTTTAAACCAGTTCGGTTCGGGGTGGATTTCATATATCAAATCATCATGAAAAATTCTGAAATTTTACGGAGGTATTCATAACGTATAGATCTACAACTCTTATGTTCAACGCCAAGCCTAGATCGGTCTAGATCTAAGGTAGAAATCACCAACAAGTTCGAATAAAGAATCTATCATCGTTTCAAGATTTAAATCTAAAGCAGGCTCGTTTACGATCGGTTTCACATATCAAAACACGATGAAAAATTATGAAATTTTTACACAACCTAGATCAGAGTCTTAGGAACGTTTTTCGTGTTTTAAGTTTTCCCGTTTGAGGTCGTTTAAAGGTTCGGAAAAATTAGACAAAACTGTTGCGCCGTTAAAAATCACATATGGACAGATTTACGAAAGATTTGCTCAAGTTTCTAGATTTGAATATTTTTACTACTCCCAAAACCGTGTAAGCGTTAACTTACCGGATTGTTGAGCGTCCGGGATCTTCGATTCGGAGGCGTGGCTTCCCGTCCTCCGTTTATCCTCTCCGTTTGTCGGGTTCTTCGCTCTCGATTCGAATCGGGGGTTTGGAATAGAAAAAGATCGAATTTAGGATTCGTTTTTGAATCAAGAATGTATAGAGGAATAGATCGGATCTTACCAAGGCGATAGGAGATCTCAAATTCGTCCAAGTCAGTCCCTTCTCTCGGTGTTGTGCCTCCGACGGCTCCGGGATTAGGGTTTCGACGTATAGAAAGATTTCGTAGGGTTTCTAATGTATTCGGAGCTCTTAGGAGGTCTTATTTATAGATATTTAAGACCTAGGGCGTCCAAAATCTGACCCCAAGGGTCTTGGGTCGAGATACGTTCAACCGAAAGTCGAAAAATCCGGAATCGGGCGAGAGATTCACGCAATTCGCGAATCTGCCCTCTGGCGCGCACCTGGCGCGGTCCTCTCCTTTGGAGCGCGCGGAGACCGCGCCGTCCTGGCCTGGACTTCGGTCTGGGCCGGGTCGTGCGATCCGTCGGGCGTTTCCTCCTCTCTTTCGGACTTCTATCCCTCTACGTTCCCGGATTCGGATTTCCGGGGTATCTTCGGGCTCCAATTTCCTATCCTAATTTTATTCGGACCTAAATTTACATTTGGACTCGGGTTATTGAGTCCATCGGTGTTGGGTTTCCGTGTAACCATTTATTCGATTAAATTGTCTTCGGCTTCCCGGGTGCTCGGAATTTTGTTTCATTTTTAATTTAAATTCCATTTCTCATCTTCTATGATTCTTTATTCATTTATCATGTTTATTATATTTATTTATTTATTTATTTATTTATTTTATTGTATTTATTTTATGTTGCAAAATTCTCGGGTATTACAGTCTACCCACCTTAAGAATCAACTTCGTCCTCGAAGTTGTGTTTCGGCTTTTCTCGTGCTAAAGTCTTTTTGTTTGTTTTATTATTTTGTGACTGAACTTAGAATTAAAACTTCTAAGCTGCCTACGTACCCTGTGAAGGGATCAAGCCATAACGTAGTTCAAAACAATTTGAATTTGCTTATTTATGATTTAGGATACATCTTATCGAATCGAACTCCGAAAATAAATTTTTTTTACGGGGTATCACAGCCGCACACAAGGCGAAGCAAAAGGGGAAAGCAAAAATTTCTAGACTAGAAATTTCAGACAAAAGCTCAGAACCATGCCTTTTGCTGACGAAAAGCTCAGCAAGATAATCCAACAGGTCACTGTTTCTTAGCCTATTATAAACCTGTTGAATTTATTTATAGAACTTGCAATGCTGCACCTGAATTTCCTAATAATTTTTCCAGGATGCTGGAGAGGAATAAAGATGTATTTCCCGAAGAAGTACCGGCAGGACTACCACCCCTTCGTGGTATCGAACATCAGATTGACTTTGTACCGGGTGCTTCTAACCCAAACGGACCAGCATACCGGATGACTCCGGAAGAGACTAAGAAAATTCAGTCTCAAGTATAGAAATTGCTTGATAAAGGATGGGTGCGCGAAAGTTTATCTCCATGCACGGTACCGTACTATTAGTCCCGAAGAAAGACGGTTCCTGGCGCATGTGCGTCGACTGCAGAGCCGTTAATGGTATTACTGTCAAGTACCGACATCCCATCCCACGCCTTGATGACATGCTTGACGAGCTTGGTCATGCGAACATTTTCTCTAAGATTGATCTTCGAAGCGGTTGCCATCAGATCCGAATGAAACCCGGAGATGATTGGAAAACAGCTTTCAAAACCAAATTCGGACTCTACGAATGGCTTGTTATGCCATTTGGACTAACCAACGCACCGTCAAATTTTATGCATCTCATGAATGAGACCTTGCGCCCTTTCATTAATAAATTTGGTGTCGTTTATTTTGATGATATTTTAATTTACAGTGCAAACGAACCTGATCATGTATCTCATGTTCAACAGGTAATTAACAGGTTGCGGGAAGTGAAGTTGTACGCTAATCAGGAGTGATTGAAGACAGCCCTTTACTTAATCATACTTCAAAGCTTCAAATCTGCGAAAGTGTACGTTCCACGCAACAGAGCTGAATTTTCTGGGCTTCATTGTTGGACAGGGAGGACTGAAAGTAGATGAGCAGAAAGTGAAGGCAATTTCTGATTGGCCACCATTGAAAACAGTTCATGAGGTTTGTCAGTTCTTAGGACTCTGCGGATTTTTCCGACGTTTTGTTCCGCAGTTCAGTGTCATTGCCGCGCCCCTCACGGCGCTACTTAAAATGGATTTGCCTTTTAAGTGGGGGCCAACGGAACAGAAGGCGTTCGCTGAGTTGAAGGAGAAATTGACACATGCTTTGGTATTAGCCTTGCCGAATTTCAATCTTCCGTTTGAAATTGAATGCGATGCATCCGGTACGGGAATGGGAGCAGTGTTAATTCAAGAAGGTCGTCCTATAGCTTATCACAGCGAGAAGTTTTCTGGAGCTTCATTGAACTATTCAACATATGATAAGGAGTTGTTTGTTGTGGTAAGAGCTTTAAGTGTTTGGCAGCATTACCTTCGGGGTCGAAAGTTCGTCATCAACACAGACCATGAAACTCTGAAGCACATTCGTGGACAAGGTCAGTTAAGCAAGCGGCATGCACGATGGAGTCAATTTATCGAAGGATTTCCCTATGTAATCAGATACAAAAAGGGAAAGGACAACGTGGACGCAGATGCCTTATCACGCAGAGCAACATTGGCTGCCATGGCGATGACACATTTGTTGGGATTTGAGCATATAAAAACTTTGTATGCTACTGATCCAGATTTTGAGGAAGTGTACCGACAGACTGAGGTACACTCATTCAAGGAGTTCACCAGACTGGATGGTTTTCTCTACGAGGAAAATCAGCTGTGTATTCCACGAGGTTCTATCAGGGAATTACTGATTCAAGAAGCGCATAATGGTCAACTGATGGGACACTACGGCAAGAATGCCACGGCTGAAATCTTAGCTGAAAAATTCTATTGGCCTTGACTAAGGAAGCAAGTCGAGGAGTTTATCTCAAAGTGCATCGTTTGTGCCGTAGCCCACTTGACCGATTCCAACAATATTGCGATATTTGGATCAAGAAATTGAAATGGGTGGTGAGACCGAGAGATGGGGATGATGAAGAAGCAAGAACAAAACAAAAAATGAATAAAATGGATAGCCAAACCTAGGATGAAGGTGACCCGAACTCGATTCAAGGAATAGACTCAACTATCCTGAGCATGCCCCCTCCAAGTGCATCATCCATGATTCCATTGAAGTGGTTTGAATCTTCAAAGGTGTATGGTTCCACATGGGAAGGGATTACAAAATTGCCGAGAGCAAGGTGATGATGGATTTCAAATGATTCAAAGTGAATTACAAAATGTTAGGGTTCCCAATATATAGGGAAACCTCATTCAACAACCAAGACAAGCAAAATAAACAACCCTAGGGAGTATTCAACAAACAGGAAAAGAAATTACACAAAAACAGGCGTCTACGACGCTATCCTAACTACGACGTGATCCTCGTTCCGCGTCGTCAGGTGGTTGGCGTCGTAGGGGCTGAACTGGGTGGATTCTGGAGTGGACGACGCTATCCCCATTGGCAACGTGATCATTGTTCCGCGACGTAGAGTTGGGTTAGCGTCGTAGTTGCTTGGCGTCGTAGCTGCTGGCTGTTCCTGAAGGACGACGTGATCCACTACGACGCTATCCTCACCTATCAACGTAAACATGGTTAGCGTCGTAGGGAGTCTGGTGTCGTAGCTCTTCCAAAACTTGAAGTAATTCCAGACTGTTCCTGCTGGGGTCCACGACCACTGTTCCGGCTTTGACAACGTTGACCGGCGGCTTTTCCTGCCAGATTCCGGCAACCTCGCCGGAGCTCCGGTGAACTTTCCGGCGACGACGGCGGCGGCGGCAGCGACGGCGACAGTGACAGTGGGGCCCTCCTTTCTGACCTCTTCATGTGGCATTATTGCCAAATATTGCCAAATATTGCCAAATATAGTACAACGACGGCGACGGTAACTTGCTCTTCAGTGGCATTATTGCCAAATATAGTACAACGACAGTGGAAAAGATTCTCCCTTTGTTCGTTGTCTGCAGATTCGGGCTCTCTGTCAGCACTCAAGGTTCTCATAGCAACCAAAAGATTCACGTCGTCCTCATCTTCAGGCACGACTTCAGGATTGACCGGTTCTCCTTGATGAAACTCTCGCAATTCAGGATCATCGAATTCAGCTTCATCTACAGAATCGTAGATCTGAAAAACTCCCGGTTCAATCTCAATTACTGGTCTTTGGTCCTCACCAGTATTGAGGACGACCACTCTCTTTGGTGGATTAGGGCATGTGGTAGCATAGTGACCTTTCTTCCCGCACTTGAAACAAATAATGTCTCTGGCGTCTCTGGCGGGTGGCCTCGGTTGTCTTCCCTAAGCTGGTGCTGTGACTTTGTTCCTTTCTTCCTGATTATAAGCCTTGAAAGCTTGTCCTAAATCATACCCTCTCTGTCGATCCCGAACTTGCTGCTGCTGCGGCTGCCGATAGTTGGGTGGCGGTCGGATCGACCAAGGCTTGTTGGGATTGTAATTATAATGTCCTGAGGGAGCAGGAGTGGGACGATGGGTTCTGCGCTTCACTTGTGACTCATACCTAATAGCCTTGCGAACCAGGTCAGTAAGGTTGACATAGCCCCTCATTTCCATTTCCTCATGGATGTCGGGTCTCAGGTGTTTGGCGAACTTGGTAAGCGTAATCAATGGGTCCTCGTTGATTTGAGCCCTCATCATGAGCATTTCCATCTCACAATAGTACTCTTCTACAGTTTTTGATCCCTGTTGTAGACCCACTAATTTCATATACATGTCTAGCTTAAACGTAGGAGGTACAAAAAGATGCTGCATGATATTTAACAAGTGTTCCCAATCGGCGATCTGCGGTAGTCCCTCAGCATAGAGATCTGAACAATACTTCTTCCACCAGACTTGAGCGCATTACTTGATTCAGTTATGACCAACTGGACTTTCTTGAAGTCGGAGTAGTTGTGGCAGTTGTAGATCATTTCAATCGAATGGCTCCAATCAAGAAACTTATTAGGATCACTCGTTCCCTTGAATGTAGGAATGGTGAACTTAATGCTTTTCAGATTGTCATCGGGTTGTGGTCCTTCAGCAAGATCGTCATGATCGTCAGCCGACTCAAAATGCAGCCTGTGTCTTGCTGGTGGTGGTGCATCAGGCTGAGCACCTCTTCTGATAGGAGGAGGAGGTGGCATTGCTAAGTGATCAGCTACAGGAGGTTCGGTTTGATTGGCAGGAGTGGTCCGCAGTGGTGGGTGCAGACGATGTCTGGCACTGGATCGAGGTCCTAGTCTGCGGTCGAACTCGCCAAACTGTACATCGTGCTCTACTATAGCCTCCTCTGCAGTGGACATATCACCTTGAGATACTCCGCTAGTACCTTTGGGGTGCAACCCTCGGAACAGTTGGTGCCACTGCTGGTGCGACAGGTGGGACCTTCTGAGGCGTGGTATTCGGAGGAGTGGTATTCTGGGATGTCGTATTCGGCGGTGATAGAGTAGGAAAGAAGGCCTCTTCCAATCTCTGCTCAACCCGGTTCATGACCATCCTCTGAATCGCCTCGTTCTAGAATTTAACTCGACCTGCAATATCACAAACAACCTCATCAACACGGGCATTGACTTCTTCGACACGTTTACCCACAACTTCAATATTATTGGAATTAATATTTAAAGATTGCTGTAAGGCGTCGATATCAGTCTTCTTGGTGGTTTCAGCTTTAATGGCAATAATGTCTCCTTGGATGGAACTGAGAATGCTCATCATGGCTTCTTCTTGTCCTGCCATCTCATAGATAGAATTATGTATAGATATAAGAAAGTCAGAGAAATATTGACAAAAAAATATGTAAAGTGAACTCCCATTGGTTCCAAACACCCTGCTGAAATTAACCTGCTCCAATGAAAAATTAGATGCACAAGGACGGATAGATATGTGACGCACAGCCCAAGATTCAGAATGGACTGTTCGACTCAATCAATTAAATGCACAGGAGTGTGAGCTTAATGCAGTCTGATCTATGTTCACAGTTTTAAACAAGTATTGCAGGTAATGAACAGTGTATAGGGACCCGGTATGGAAGTGGAAAAATAAAGCTCACAAGAAAAATCACTCTTGGAATAACCCTGATTACTCAAGCAACTTCTCGGGCTAGGTTTCACAAACTGCCAGTCTCGATATTCACTTTATTGTACAAGAACTCAAGTACTCAAGTGACTTTTCGGGCTAGGTTTCAGTTGTGCCAGTACGATATTTACTTTATTGTAATCCTCAAACACACACAAAATAATGAATTCCCAATCAAGACACGTGATTAATGTTGTTTCTTGATTGCTTGACATGTGGCAGCTTGCAAAAATCAGTGGGAAATTCAAAATTCAAATTCTGGAGACGAGTACGACGCGGAAGGTTGGTTACGATGTGAGACGATAGCATTGTTTAATGTGCTTGGCGTCGTAGACCTTTGCGTCATAGGCCTTGAATTGCTTATTGGGGATTACGACGTGAGCCTTGGGCTTACGACGTGGAACACCTTTGGCGTCGTAATGTATCGCGTCGTAAGTGGTCCAGATTACTCCTTTCCTTTTCTTGATGTTACGACGCTACGTAGGAGGGTTTGGCGTCGTAGGCCTTGTTTTCTTGTCTTTTCCTTGAAAGTGACCCACTAACACTCCTCCAACAAACTTGGCAGGATGGTACAGGATAATTAATTCCCCACAATATGCTTTGTACCATGTAAACACTTGTTCCCCAAGAAACCCTAATAACAACCTATCTATTACAAATATCTCGATCAAACTGTATTCCCTCAATTACAAGATGATGTTCTTACAATATTCATCCAAACTCATACAATTACCAAGAACACTTGAACAATATTGCTCATACCCAAACTCACTCAAACCCTAATCCTTGTATCCCAACACTATCCAAACGCTTAAACACCCATTTAACAATGTAAATAATAATCAAATAAGCATGTTAAGCTCACGGAGTGGATAATGAGACTCAAGAGTAAGATTCAAACAAGAAATTAGGAATGGAAACAAAACCACAAGTAAATCGAGGCAAAAACCGAGAACAACAAGAACCAATAACACTATTTTTATGGTTTTAGGTTTAATGATGCGAAAATCAAAATAAAATATGGAGAACAATCAAAATCCAATTTGCAAATGTTGGAAATGGCTCTGATACCAAAATGTTTAAGTATGTCGTAGCCCACTTGACCGATTCTAACAATATTGCGATATTTGGATCAAGAAATGGAAATGGGTGGTGAGACCAAGAGATGGGGATGATGAAGCAGCAAGAACAAAACACAAAATGAATAAAATGGATAGCCAAACCTAGGATGAAGGTGACCCGGACTCGATTCAAGGAATAGAATCAACTATCCCGAGCATGCCCCCTCCAAGTGCATCATCCATGATTCCATTGAAGTGGTTTGAATCTTCAAAGGTGTAAGGTTCCACAAGGGAAGGGCTTACAAAATTGTCGAGAGCAAGGTGATGTTCTCGGGAGAGAAATATGACTTTGAACAAGAAATATGGATTTCAAATGATTCAAAGTGAATTACAAAAAGTTAGGGTTCCCAATATATCGGGAAACCTCATTCAACAACCAAGACAAGCAAAATAAACAACCCTAGGGAGTATTCAACAAACAGGAAAAGAAATTACACAAAAACAGGCGTCTACGACGCTATCCTAACTACGACGTGATCCTCGTTCCGCGTCGTCAGGTGGTTGGCGTCGTAGGGGCTGAACTGGGTGGATTCTGGAGTGGACGACGCTATCCTCATTGACGACGTGATCCTTGTTCCGCGACGTAGAGTTGGGTTAGCATCATAGTTGCTTGGCGTCGTAGCTGCTGGCTGTTCCTGAAGGACGACGTGATCCACTACGACGCTATCCTCACCTATTGACGTAAACATGGTTAGCGTCGTAGGGAGTCTGGCATCGTAGCTCTTCCAAAACTTGAAGTAATTCCGGACTGTTCATGCTTGGGTCCACCGCCACTGTTCCGGCGTTGACCACGTTGAGCGGCGGCTTTTCCGGCCAGATCTGACAACTCGCCGGAGCTCCGGCGAACTTTCCGGCGACGGCGACGGTGACTGTGGCGCCCTCCTTTCTGACCTCTTCATGCTAGTTTGATCTGTAGTTGCATCTGGAGGTCATTCTGCTTCTGGTATCAGTCCGAGGAGGTGAGACCCAGAGTGATGGGTCCCGGCTCCTTCTGGTATTCTTCAAGCTGGATCAACAGCAGGATCTTTTCAGCTCTCTTGGGTTCAACTTTATTTGTCTCCTGCAACAGAAACCGATAGACAGAATTAATGAACTTTTTGATCCATTGTTGACTTACCGGTCCATCCGGAATTATAGGAATTATCAGTCCGTTTGATCCGCCGACCACGCCAGTTTGTCTAAAGGCGAAATCTACGGTCAAGCCGCATGGTCTTTATCAAGCATTGCCTGTACCTGCAGGACCATGGTTTGATATTTCAATGGATTTCATGCTAGGTCTACCCCGAACTGCTCGAGGAAAAGATTCAATCTTCGTCGTGGTAGATAGGTTTTCAAAAATGGCACATTTTCTACCATGCACGAAAACCAGCGATGCACTTCATATCGCGAAGCTGTTCTTTAAGGAGATAGTGAGATTGCACGGGATTCCGAAATCAATTGTGTCTGACAGAGATGTGAAATTTATCAGTTATTTCTGGAAATCCCTCTGGAGTGAAATAGGAACAAAGCTACTGTTTTCTACTGCATTTCACCCGCAGACTGATGGCCAAACTGAAGCTGTTAATCGGGTGTTAGGTAATCTGCTTCGTATTATTACCTCTTCAAATTCGAAGAGCTGGGATGAGTGCCTACCATATATTGAATTTGCATACAATAGGCACATCCATAATGCAACTCATATTTCTCCGTTTGAGTGTGTATATGGTTTTAACCCCCTATCCTCGATTGACCTTCTGCCATTGCCTAGCAATGAGCATTTAAATATTAATGGCAGAAACAGAGCTCAAGCCATTAAGGAGATGCACTAAAACGTCAAGGAGAGCCTGCAGAAATCGGCAGAAACATATGCACGATATCATTACCGTAGACCGACTTGTTGAAGACAATATCCGAATTCAATGGAAAATAAAAAGAGGAATAAAAATGAAGAACAATAAAGGGATAAATGAAGCCTATGGATAAAGGGGAACCAAACTTACTAAGGGACTTAAATAAATCAAGACAAATGGTCTCCTTCGGTTGCATCATCCATTATTGCCATTGAAACTAGCTTCCCGATTCAATGGTGTGAAGTTCCAATGGAAGATTTCACAAGGAGATTGAGAGCACTTTGAAGAGAGCTCTCAAAATGACTTTGTATTCAAGAAATATGATTTTCATTCAAATGCAAAGTTTCTTACAAAAATGAGGGGAGGCCACTATATATAGGCATCCCAAATACATGGGAATTCAACAACCCTAGCTAGGAATTAAGCAAACAAGAACAACAAATAGGAAACCCTAAATTACCCACGCAGGGGATGCGAACTAATACTGATGCGGTCTAATGCATCGATGCGGTTTACATGGAAAAGGCCGCATCGAAGTGATAAGAAGAATAAAGCAGGAAAAAGAGGCGAGGCGGTCTCTGGAGACGATGCGGTTTCAACGATGCGGTCTAAGAGAGACCGTATCGAGGAGACCGCCTCGAGGACTTGGTTTCTTCATGGCAGTAAGGTTGATGCGGTTTAAATCGGTGCGGTCTAAGGAAGACCGCATCGAGGAGACCGCCTCGAGTACTTGTGTTCTTCCTGGTCATGAAGGTGATGTGGTTTATGATGGTGATGCGGTCTAAGGGTAGACTGTATCGAATGATGCAGACCACATCGGACCCTTCATGGTTCGCACCAAGGTTCGAGCCTGCTCCGACCTCCTTGCTTCCGACTGGGTCCACTGGCCTCCACTGTTCCGGCGTTGACCGGCCGTTGACCGGTGACTTTCCGGCGAACTCCGACCAAATTCCGGAGAGATTCCGGCGAGGTTCCGGCGACGGCGGTTGACCCCGGCGTTGACTCTGGTGATGGTGGCGTTGACCGTGGCCCTTCTTATTGACCTCTTCATGCTAATTTTTATCTGTATTTGCATCTAGAGGTCATTCTTCTTCGGTTTTAGTTCAGCAAGGTGGGACCCATGTTATTGGGCCCCGGGTCTGTCTGGTCCGGTTAGTGCCAAGGATCATAGGATATATTCTTAAAACATGAAAAATAAGAAGAATCAAGTAGGTGAAGAAGAAGATGATAAGGAAGCTTCCAACTCCAAGAATTCAACAATGGAAGGCAAACAAGCCCCTATGTCTTGTCCTCACAACCTCATTAACTTCAAAGTGTTGGTATGAAATCAACAAGGTAAGCTTCACAACCTAGTTGATTGAAATTGTCCAAATGAACTTGGTTCATATGGAGGAAGTGTGTAATCTTTTGGAGATGCTTGCAAAAATGCTAAGACTTACTTCATTCAAAACAAAAGATGTCTTACATAATGAAGGGGGAGGCATATATATACTAGGCAATGCGGCTACGTAACATTACAAGGAAAGATGTCATGACACAAGAGATTATGTCTTGACACAAAAGTTATGTCATGACACAAAAGATTATGTCTTGACATAAAGGTTATGTCATGACACAAAAGTTATGTCATGACACAAAAGATTATGTCTTGACACAAAGGTTATGTCATGACACAGAAAGAAGGAAAAATGGACCTATGACGTCAATGACGCCAGCTTCATAAGGGTATGACACCAAAGGAGGTTGGCGTCATGAGGGTATGACGCCAAAGGAAAGGGTTTGACGCCAAAGGGTTGGCGTCAAAGAGGGGTTTGACGCCAAGGGGTTGGCGTCAAAAATTCCTTCAAAATTACAAAAATTTGTCTCTTCCCATATTTTCATGCCTTAGCCATTTCAAGGCATGTCATGACTGTACTATAACAAAAATTATCAAAATGAAGTATTCTTCTCCGATCTCTCTTCTGGGTTTACGGACTCGGATCCCAGACATCTGCTTGCTCGAGCTGTAAGAGCAAAGTTGCCACGGATCGGATGTTAGAAATCTTGGACAGCTCTTGTAACACCCCGGTTTTTGGTCACCCAGGTCGGGATGTCACCGCCACATCTCCCTAGTAAGACATGGTTTCTCCGAGCTTACTTAAGAGATGCAAGGCTAGGTATTGCAGTATTTAAAAATATTTAAATCATTCAAAATAGCCCATACAATACAATTTGAAAATAATAATAGCATAGCGCAGCGGAAATAATTTGTTTCGTACAGTATCGCAGCGGAAAATATAAATAGGGCCGACATGGCCAAAATACGGGTTAAACAGGCCCGTTCATAATATAGTCTAAAGTACGAATTTAAAAGCAAAATAATGTTTCCCAAAATCCCATGCATGAATCGTGCTCACACATGCTCATTCCACATATTCTGTAAGAAAAGGAATAAAAACGGTTTTGGTCAGCAAACTTGCTGAGTAAGTTAACACATGCATGATCGTAGGGTTTAAAAGCCATTAATTTAATACTTAAATAAAAACATGATAATAACATAATATTCAATTTAATCTAATCAACTATCCAATTGCATAATTTATTCCAGGGCTCTATTAAACAACACATTTTTGCATGGTGTAAGATAATATCCATAATTTAAATAAAGCATTTAAATAATTTAATTGGACATAATTTAATCTAATTTAATTTAGTTTAATATCCCCATTACATCCCCGATTTGGTATCTCAAAGTTTCACGATAGTATCGCGATGTCAACAAGTTTAGCCGGTAGCCCGGCGGCCGCAACCGTATCAGCCATACCCAGTACCACTCCGGAGCCTCGGGAAACCCATGTGGATATTCACGAGAGTGTAGGCTCTATATTTCGTCGTTTTGGCAATATCACATTTCAAGTTTAGCGCGCGGGGTCACCATCGTCCATTAAGGCACGAAGTGAAGCAGTTAGGGGGCACCCTGCAGAGCACTCACCCCTAATTTTAATTTATCAAGTTTGTAAGGGGATTTAATTTTTAAAATCTGATTTCAATTTGTTCTTTTCAAAAATCATATTTCATCTCATTTCAACCCTAAAGATTAAATCCATGTTTCAACAAGATTTCAAGATTTTGTTTCCGGTAAACCACAGTTTACTCTAAAATTTGTCTAAAATCAGATTTAATTCCAAAATTTATAAAATTTAACAACTAACTCAGAAACGTCGAGATCTACAACTTTTGTGTTTTAACTTTTTCAATCCGAGATATCTAAACAGGTCAAAATCACCAATTTTCACAGAAGAACAATCCTGTCCAAATTCAATGTATCACAGTTTAAAGATTTCGAATTCTACAATAGCAATTCAATTCTAAATTTGATGAAATTTTACAGAGATCATCTTAAGACCATTATCTACGACTTTCATGTTTGGCCAAAGATCTAAATCGGTCTGGATCCTATGTCAAAAGCGTGATCAAGATCAAACCTAAGTTCTGTCAAGAATTTCAAGATCTAGATTCAAGCAGTTTGGTTTCGGTGGGTTTTCGCCTACCAAATCGTCTTTAAAAATTCTCAAAAATTACATTAGATAGATCTAAGTCTTAGGAGCGTTTTTTGTGTTTTAAGTTTTTCCGTTTGAAGTCGTTTTAAGGTTCGGAAAAATTCATCAAATCTGTTGCGTCGGTAGAAAACAAAAGTTGACAGATTTACGGTTTCTTTGTTAAATCTTTTAGTTTCGAATGTTTTAAAACTTCCCAAAACCATGTAAGAGTTAACTTACAGAGTTGTGAACGTCCGGGATCGTCTATTTCGAAGGCGTGGCGTCCAGTCCACCGTTTCTCCTCTCCGTTCGTCGGGTTCTACGATCTAGATCCAATACGGGGTGTAGAAGAGAAAAGAAGAAGATTGGGATTCGTTTTCGAATCGTATATGGAACAAGGATTGGATCGAGACTTACCACGACTATGGAGATCTTAGAATTTTCGTCCAACAGTATTCGCCTTGGTTTTGTGCCTCCGACGACTCCGGATTTAGGGTTTCGAATGTGTAGAGAGTTGTAGGGTTTTGTAAAAGTATTCGAAGCTCCTAGGACGTCTTATTTACAGATATCTAAGACCTAGGGCGTCCAAGATCTGACCCTAAGGGTCTTGGGTCGAGAGACGTTCAACCGAAAGTCGAAAAATCCGCGTTCGGGCGAGAGATTCGCGCAACGGGCGAATCTGTCAAGTGGCGCGGGGTTGGCGCGCCTTTCCCATGATTAGCGCGCGGTCAGCGCGTGGCTAGCGCCTGGACTCCGGTCCGGGCGGGTCGTGCGATCCGTCGTGCTTTTCCGCCTCCCTTCCGGGTTTCTATCCCTCTATGCTCCCGGATTCCAATTTCCGGACTCTACTCGGGTTTCTATTTCATGTTGTTATTCCTTTCGGATCAAATGTTACGTTTTGGCTCGAATTTCTTCGAGTTCATTTATTCTCGGGTCGGGTACCCGTATAACGACTTATTTAACTTTATTTAATTTCTTTTGTTTAATTCTCATTTCTTCTATATTTATTTATTTAGTGTATTTACTGATTTATTTGTTTATTTATTTATTTATTTATTATATTTATTTATTTATTTATTTGTTATATTTGTTTATTTATTTATTTATTTATTTTATTTATGTTGTAAAATTCTCGGGTATTACAGTCTACCCTCCTTAAGAATCAACTTCGTCCTCGAAGTTGTGTTTCGGTTTTTCTCGTGCTAAGGTCTTTTGTTTATTTTATTATTTTGTGACTGAACTTAGAATTAAGACTTCTAAGCTGCCTACGTACCCGGTAAAGGGATCAAGCAATAACGTAGTTCAAAAGTTTACAAAGATGCACGAAAATAGGTGGTATGACATCCTCTCCCCCTTAAGATTGCAGTTATGTCCCCATAACTGTGTCGGTATCGGTTCGGAACAATGTCGGGTATCGTTCTCTCATGTCGGATTCTACTTCCCAAGTTGCCGTCTCACTTTCGTGGTTTGACCAAAGAACCTTGATCATTTTGACAGTTTTGTTCCTCGTTACTCGTTCCTTAGTGTCGAGAATACGCACTGGGACTTCTTCGTAAGTCAAATCTTCATCGAGCTCAATTATCTCCGGTTGAAGTACATGTGTCGGGTCCGGCACATACTTCTTTGGTTGTGAGACATGGAAGACATTATGAACTCGATCTAATTGTGGCGGTAAAGCCAATCGGTAAGCTAAAGTTCCGACTCGTTCTAGAATTTCGTAAGGTCCTATATATCGAGGACATAACTTTCCTAGTTTGCCAAAGCGCATCATCCCCTTCATGGGTGATATCTTTAGCATGACCCTATCTCCCACTTGAAATTCTAGGTCTCGTCGTCTCACGTCGGCATAACTCTTTTGACGATCTTGTGCGGCTTTCATCTTCCCTTTGATCACTTTGATTTGTTGAGCCATGTCTTCGATAAGTTGTGGTCCCACTACCACGGACTTATCGTTTTCTTCCCAGCTCAACGGGCTTCGGCACTTTCGTCCATACAACGCCTCGAAAGGTGCCATGCCGATGCTAGCATGGTAGCTATTATTATAGGAAAACTCAATTAAGGGTAAATGAGATTCCCAATTCCCTTTAAATTCCAACACGCATGCTCTCAGCATGTCTTCTAGTGTTTGGATTGTCCTCTCGGTTTGTCCATCCGTCATCGGGTGGAATGCGGTGCTCATTTTGATTTGAGTACCGAGAGCTTTTTGTAACTCCGTCCAAAAATGAGAGACAAATCTACTGTCTCTATCGGAAATGATATCATGTGGTACTCCATGTCGTCGTACCACATTATCAATGTAGGCTCGGGCCAATTGGTCCATAGTCCACGTGTCCTTCATCGGGATAAATATGGCTGTCTTTGTTAGCCTATCCACAATCACCCAAATCTTGTTCATGCCTTTAGGTGATCGGGGTAATCCCGAGACAAAGTCCATTGAGATGTTATCCCACTTCCAACTTGGAATCTCTAGTGGTTGCATCAATCCTAGGGGTTTATGTCGCACTGCCTTAACCTTTTGGCAGGTGAGAAATCTCGCCACGAAGTTCGCCACTTCCTTCTTCATTCCCGGCCACCAATAGATCTTCTTCAGATCTTTGTATAGCTTGTCACCTCCGGGATGTACGGAATATGGCGTGTTGTGCCCTTCCTCCATCAACCTTTGTTTCAACTCGGCACATTTAAGGGGTACGCACCATCTCCCTTTAAAACGGATGCTTCCATCCTCGTGGACAGCAAATCCTATTGCCTTTCCTTCGGCAATATACCCTTTTATCTTCTCGAGTTTCGGGTCGCCCGGTTGAGCGAGTCGAATCTCGTCCAATATTGGAGTTTCTACGACCATGGCATTGACCGCTTCTCTCACTGTGCCAGGATGCACCAGTTCTAACTCCAATCTTGCCAACTCCATGTACAATGTCGACGGAATTACCAACGAGTTTGTCACGTGTTGGGTTTTCCGACTTAGGGCATCGGCTACCACATTCGCCTTCCCCTCGTGGTATGCTATCTCTAAATCGTAGTCTTTAATAAGTTCCAACCACCTTCGCTGTCTCAAATTCAACTCCTTCTGAGTGAATATATATTTCAAGCTCTTGTGGTTGGTGAACATTCGACACTTCCGTCCATAAAGATAATGTCTCCATATCTTTAGAGCGAAAATGACCGCTGCCAACTCCAGGTCATGTGTCGGATAATTCTCTTCATGAGGTTTCAGTTGGTGTGATGCGTAGGCTACGACTCTCGAGTCTTGCATCAAGACGCAACCTAAACCTTCCTTCGAAGCATCGCTGTAAACTTCGAAGTCACCATTCTCTGATGGTAGTGT